>BPLR01012036.1:0-74760 GCA_021605095.1 Caerostris extrusa | reverse complement strand
CTAATTCATACGCGCAATAGTCTCTTCACAAAGCAATTCTTCACCAGCCGAGCTTTGTATGATCCAGAATTAGATTCTTTCACTTGATGAAGATGTCACAAACTAGTCTGTGATCTAAGGGTGTCACAAACTGTGATCTAAAAGGTGTCACAAATTAGTCGCAGTTTCTAACAAAAAAAATACATGTGTTTCCACATTCCTGATTTTTACCAGTGTCCCATGTCTTTAAGCGGCAGTAGATTCATTAATTTGCATATCATATTGTAAAGTAGCAATATTTCTTACTTATATTGCATAATTTTTATGAAAATTTGTAATTTTCAATATTTGTAAATCAAGGTACTTACATATATTAGCTAATAAACCACAGGAAAGATTTTGTTCTTAAAGCGAATTTGAATTGCTATTGAGAATGAAAGGATCTTTTAACGAAATCTACATTGATTCTTTCTTGTTATTACATAAAGCATTGAAATCTATGAATGCATAATAGTATCTAACTAGTACTGTTCAATGCATTCCATACATTCTGTTAATTTGTTCAATACATCTGTCTAATACATTCTGTTAATCTGTTCAATACATTCTGTTAATCTGTTCAATACATTCTGTTAATCTGTTCAATACATCTGTCTAATACATTCTGTTAAACTGTTCAATACATCTGTCTAATACATTCTGTTAAACTGTTCAATACATCGAAATGTCTAATACATTCTGTTAATCTGTTCAATACATTCTGTTAATCTGTTCAATACATCTGTCTAATACATTCTGTTAAACTGTTCAATACATCTGTCTAATACATTCTGTTAAACTGTTCAATACATCTGTCTAATACATTCTGTTAATCTGTTCAATACATCTGTATGATACGTTCAAATTGTGTGTCTTTTAAAAAGATATATTAAATTATAAGAAAATGTTTTGTTATTGGTTTTCCGCGAAATAAGTAAAAAACAAATTTATTCAGAATATCGAATTCTGGTAAAATATTTGATGAATAAATATTTATGTTATATTGAAAAAAAAAACCACGAAAGATGTTATTTAAAAAAAAGAACTAGTTATTAAATATTTTTTTCCTTTAAATAAAAATATTACCCATTTACTGTATTAATCAAAAAAGAAGTATTTGTCAAGAATATTATACTTAATCCATTTAGAAATTCTTCGTTATTATTGTGTAAAATATTCATTCATATAAAAAATAATCTAAATTTCAATGGCACCAATGTTTGTCACACTAATATAATGTTCTCACTTAAAAATAGTTCGCCAATAAGCTACTGGGGTTATAAATAGCTAAATATGACCAGCACATAATAATAAAAGCTGAAAATGTATAGAGGAAAATATTTAAAATGAATTTTAATGTATCTTTCATTGAAAATATTTTCAATGAATGTTATATTTTTCTTTTTTTTAACCATAAATTTGAAGGAAGAAAAGAACAATGTTCATTTTTCATTGATATTCTCAATGTATATTAAACAATAGTGTTTGAAGTATAAAGAACAATATGAAATTTTCAGAAAATCATTTAAATGGAAGTACGATAGTTAAATGTTTCACGTTCACCCTTAGAAACTTCAGTTACTAATGATTCATTGATCGCAGGCTTTTTAAAATGCACCGTTAGCACTTGGTTGTCATGAAAGTTTATAACTTCAGTTGAATTGTATTGCGTCCCATGTGTGAAGCGAAAGATGAGAAAATCCAAAATAAATCCATTGAAAAACGTTTTTTAATCTTTATACTAATAGTTGCTTGTTTTTTTTTTATCTTGAATAGTTTATAAACCATACAGTAAATTTGGATTAAAAATAAGAATTTATTAAAAATAAAAACTAAACTACGATATTTATCAATTTGCATAAGAAATTTTTTAAATGTTTCAAAATATTTTTGTGAAACAAATATTTTTAATTTCTATATAATATTGTTTATACCATTTATGTTTAAAAAGAAAATAATCTAATCAATGACTAAACTTACATTTCTTTCTGAATTTATCAAAAATCACAGTAGAATCATAATAGATTTGATAATATATGTTCCGATTTTGATTTGGTTTAATAATTTAGGTTTCAAATTCAATATATCGGTATTTATTGATTTTGAGATTTTTATTGAATCCATTTGTTTTTGTATTTATCGTTAGATGTATTTATCGTTATGTATTTATCGTTAGATTTAATGTTGAGACTTTTAATTTATTTTGTTGGACGTTTTTTCATATATTTATTATTGATCATTTATTATTTACTTATTATTATTATTATTATTATTACTTATTATTATAAAATTTTACATTGATGTACATAAACAATTTTTTTATAAAACTAATCACTATTATTTCTTTAAAATAAATTGTCATTATGTTGAAGCTAATCATTATATTTTTTTTCGAATATTGTTTTCTGAAATATAATTTTGTAATAAATATCAAAGATCAATTTCTCAACACAATTTACCAAAGAATGCTATTTTTCATGTTTATTGGTATCATAAGACAAAAATATTTCATAATTTTCAGTACGTTTTTATTTTTAAATTTCATTCTAAATCAAACTAACTTTATATGCAGGTTGTACAGTGTGAAGCAGTTTTATCCAGCGTTTATATTCTAACGAAAAGAAAATGTCCTGATAATGATAAATCAATACATTTCAGAAACAAAGAGAAGGTGTTTTTCTAATGCTATGAAATTTCCTGTAATGTATTGCAGAATCATTGGGATAATGATCGAAATAATGATATTTTAATTTTGATTGATGGATTAAAATGTAAAATATTCGTAATATGTAAGACTACTTTTTCTTAATCTAACTTTTTTTTTTTTTTACAGATATAACTTACAATTATAAAATGAAAAGCAATAACTCTTTCGCAAATTCTTGCTGAAACTTTCTTTGCCAGAAAATATTGATTATCGTATTGAAAATCACATTTAAATTAAAAATCTGTAAATCACTTTGTGTCTCTTTCTATCCATTCTGTCTTCTATCCAAATATGCACAATAAACAAATTTTACCCATTTAATCAAAAAGATATACATAATTTAATACGGCTTGCTAATAATATTTTTTTTTTAAATTTACAAAAATAAAATCGGCACGTTAAATTGGTATTCTTTAAAAAATAAATAAATAAAAATCAAAACATTAAAAAAAAACAGAATCAATATTTAAAGATTAGAAATGTTTGCATTAAGAAAAAAAAAATTATCAAAAAGAACATAAAATTTTAGTAATTTTTTAAAAAATAATAATAATTTTACTTTAGAACTATTTCTGAACACAAAGTCCTTTTCTCTTTAAAATTGTTCTTATGATATTATGATATTAAATCATTAAAAATTTGAATATATAAAAGTTAAGTAATGAATTGATTTCAATTACAATTCAAAAGTTTAAAAGTTTATACATAAAGAAAGTAGGCAAGGTTAAAGGGCTGGAAAATTGGAAATAATTTCTTAGTTAACGTATTGACTGCACACACACACACACACACACATATATATATATAGAGAGAGAGAGTCCAGTCATATTAATGTGACCACCTGTCAAAAGCCAGAATATACACTCTCGTATATTCTGACTTAAAGCAGAATGTGGTATGTGGTATGGTATTTAAGTGATATTAAGTGGAATTCTTTATATACACTCCACTGGAAATGTGCTGCCACCTGCCTTTGTGACTGGTTACTTCACGTTGACGTCGAAAGTAGGTGGTGGTCACATTAATGTGACTGGACTGTGTACGTGCAACCTTGATCTACCTCCTAGTGATGCACTCATGGCAACGTCTAGTACGGCAACATGATCTGCAAACACGGCCTTCAGTCTGGCTGTCAGTGTGAGTTTCTTAGAGTTCTGCAGTGGGACTCCGGTGGCTTGTCAGAAAACAAGGCAGATGTGTTATTAAATACTATGGAGGAAATATTGACTTATTTACTATCATGGAGGAAAATTTGTCTCATGGCAATATTAAATTTTACACTTTTAAGAGATTTGCTACTATTATTATATTATTAGTTTTGTTATCTCCAAGACCAGAAGAGTGACACTTTAATTGGTGAAGTCACACCTAACTGCTGAATATAAAATTGTGAGAGAATGGGCTCCGGTGATGGCAAAAGCGAAGTTGACCTTTTAGGCATATGGAAATTTGATAAGTACTTTAAAATCTACTCAATTTACTCCCCCTCCAGGAGTACCCCGGAATTTTCAATTATTGATGTTTCAGGAGCCACAGTTTTATGGGTGATTTTAAAGGCCATTTACCGAGATTGGATTATAATGACATAAATCATGCAAATGAGGCAGTAGAAGACCTTCTTAACACCAGGCTATTTTAGCTATCTTTAATAAAGATGATGTGCATACTTATACTCATTATAACGGCACTAAAACTAATCCAGATTTATTCCTGGTTACTTCTGACCTGAATAATAATTGTAAATGCGCCTGATATTTGAGGATCTGGGTTCAGGACAGTGCCAATTATTCGTTGAGCTTGTCTTTCATCCCTCTCGGTATGGTAGACCTTCATATATTACTTTCTGAATTTTAGAAAGGCCAGTTGGGAAACCTTTGTGTCTATCCTGGACAAGGAATTAGATTCTAGTTGCCTGACGACGAAAAGATCGAGAGACTTTATAAGACCATGGATATACACTCAAGAGACAAAACCTATGACCACCTGTCAAAACATCGGCTCAGGCGCGCAACACAGCTTCTATCCTTGGCATGGATTAATACCAGACCACTTCCACCTGATCACGTGCCTTCCACGTCATCCAGAATAAAAATGTAGGGTGGTCATAATGTTTTGGCTGAGTGTAGAATAATCTGATGTGCAAAAGACAATTCTAAGAGATGAAGTACAAATGCTTCTGGTCGACCAATCTAATGGAACTAAAGTCAAGATGTGATAGATTCAGACGCCGTACTGAACAATGAAAGGACGGGGAACGTAAGTTGCTGTTCTCAAGAAATCTCTTTTTGCAGGAAAAACCTTCCATCATCTTTGGTAATTAATCATCTCGAATCTAAAATTTAAAAAAAAAAAAGATGCTATTGGAATATATATATATATACACTCAAGAGTCAAAACATTATGACCACCCCTACATTTTGCAATGAACTCGCCTGGATGACGTGGAAGGCACGTGATCAGGTGGAAGTGGTATTTAACTGGTATTAAGTGGTGGTATTAATCCATGCCAAGGCGGGTTGAAGCTGTGTTGCGCGCCAAAGGTGGGCCAACTCGTTATTGACAGGTGGCCATAATGTTTTGGCTCTTGAGTGTATATATAGGCTGATTATAATTAAAGTCCCACATTCAAAATGCTGTAAAAAAAAAGAACCACTCGTCACAATGAATTCAAATTTGAAGTGAAGATACTTGAAGAAGAATGAAACGGTTACGGCATCAAAAACATTCCAAAGTGCATTAATAGATGGCGCTGTAAGCGGCATAAAGAAAGTGAATTCAGCTGCCAGTGATATTTTGAATCGAAATTACAACGTATTTATCATGAGTTGCACATTAAAGTAAATGTAGTGTTCAATGTTATTGATTATTTCGTTTTTTTTTTTTTACTGAAAAAATGGCTTCCAAGTTATTCAACAGTTTTAACACTGTTAGTAGAAAGTCCATCCACCCGGGCAAGTTGGATGGGAAAAATCGGTGGAACTTTCTTTGGAACTGTCTTTGATGCCATACCGTTTCTTTCTTCAAGTATCTGCACTTCAAATTTGAACTCATTGTGACGAGTGGTTTTTTTTTTATAGCATTTTGAATGTGGTACTTTTAATTATAATCACCTTGTATATATAGATAGATAAAAAAAAAGAGGGAGAGAGATAGACACATATTCACATATAGACACATACTTTCTAATTTAATGATAATTTAGGGTGAGTCTCTAATACAGAAATTAAATTTTATATACATTTTTTTTTTTGGCGTCTATGGTTTTAAATAATGTAAAAGTTTCGTACTTACAAATAAATTAGGTTTCTAATTAATAAATTTCTTTGACACGGGGTCTGTGACTGGTCAAAGATACAGAGACGAAGTTCTTGAGCAATATGTTCGCTTGTTTCGAGGTGCTGTCGGTCCTGACTTCATATTCATGCATGATAATGCGCCATGTCACCAATCGGTGCTGGTTGATCACTTCCTTGAAACGGAAAAACATCCAGCGCATGTCGTGGCTTGCGAACTCCCTGATTTAAATCCTATCGAGCATGTGGGGGATATGCTCGGGAGACAAATTGCAGCCCTTTCGCACCCACCAAGCTCCGTTACTGAACTGAAGAGAGCTCTCCAAGAAGCTTGGAACCGTTTGAGGCCACAACTTATTCATCATCTCATAGCAAATATGATAAATCGCTGTGCAGCGTGCCTGGCTGTCAGAGGTGACCACACGCCTTATTAAACTGCAGCATCAGTATGTTATTTAATGTTTTCTTTCATTTTTTTCTTTAAAGTGTGAACTCTTGCTATGCTTAACTGCTACTTTGGATAATAAAATTAATTATTATCGTTCTTTTGATTTGCTTTCTTGTTTTATAACCATTTTACACTCGCATATCACGTTTCCCGCCATTCTGATTTACAGTTCCTTCTTTATTCACATAATTATCAATTATGCTTAACTTTTGGACACCAGTGTAGATAGATAGATAAAGAGGGAGAGAGAGATAGACACATATTCAGTTTGTACTTTCTATTTTAATGATAATTTAGGGTGAGTCTCTAATACGGAAATTAAATTTTATATATTATTTTTCTTTTGGGGGTCTATGGTTTTAAATAATGTAAAAGTTTTAAATAATGTATGGTTTTAAATAATGCAAATAAATTAGGTTAGATAAAAACAATTTTTACGTAAGTTTTGTTTTTCTATCTTAATTACTCACTAATGTTTGCAAAGTATTTTCTCTAAAACTGTAATCGTCTTAGTATGTAAGTATTAAAATACTGAATTAATGTATCTCCACAGAATATAAATTAGTGCTTTGTCCAACATGAATAAAATTGTTGCTAAATTTGTTGCTCTTATGAAGAAAAATTGTTGCCAAAATTTTTCCAAATTGAAATATTATATAATTTTGTTGTAGTCTACGTAGCATATATTTGGTACATTACGCGAAACTGAGATATTTTTAACAATTCAAACAAACAAATTATGCTACAAATATTTATAAAAGAATAATATATTAAGTGTTTTTAAGTGATATAATATATATAAATATAAAAAATGTATTAATAAATGTTAATAAAAAAAAAATAGTATATCAAAATTTTAATGCCTTAAATTTTTCAGTTACATTCAATTTATCAATCTTAAATGAAATGAACGCTACAGATTACCAAAACAAATTTTCGAAAAAAATTTCTTGCTGCAAAATGTAAAAATGCAACCATAAGAAGATTAAATTCTCATACAACAGCTACTAAAAAAATTATTACATTACTTTAAATTCCAGGAAAAAAAATTTCATAACTTTTTTTATACGAAATGTATTTATTATGTATTCAGTAGAAAACAAAATGAATTATTTCATTAATTACAATGACGCGTATGAAAAAAACAACATTAAATTAAAAATTGTGTAAGCAACAATTTTCCTATTACTAGTTTTTTGCAACTAAAAGTTAAACCACTAAAATAAAAAAAAAAAAAGAAGTATATTTTTGTATTAATAATTGAATTATTCATTGAAAGGATTTTAAATTTGAGGCCGACATTATTGATGCTAGTCTCAAATTCAAGATTCCTTTTTATATGTATATTAAATTTTTTTAATTTTGGGAACTTAAAAATTTTTATAATGTAATTTTTAAAGAAGATTATAATAATTTAATGAATGCACATAAAATTGTTATTAAATTAAAAAAAAAAAGAATAGTTTAATTTTGCTAAAACATGCAAGAAAAAAATTTTCTCACTTTACAATTTTTTTATAAATAAAATATTATAATACTGTTTTATTTATGCTGCCAAAGTGACATTTTTAAAAAAATATTGTAAGAGTATCATTTTAATAAATTAATGTTTTTAATTAATATTATTTTTAAACATTATAAGATGTTTCATTTAGTTCATGTTCATATTTATATTTTATTTATATTTATATTTATTTGTAAAGTCAAAAAATATTTTTATAAAAGTTTCAAACAAAAATATATTAAATTACTAAGAAAAAGCTGATTAAATGATTATTAAATATTTGTAGCAAATTTATTGGCATGTGATACATATAATTTATATTTGTAATTTTGAAAATCATTTTAAATAATAATATACTTTATTATTTTTATTTAAAATGATTTTTCAAAATTGTAGAAAATCATTTTAAATATAATATTTTAGATTTTGCAAATTGGGATGTGGTAAAAGAAAACTTTTAATTGGTTAGAATAACACGGATAGTTTTAGATACTGACCTATAAATATTTTATTTTTCCATGTAATCGCTATATTGTTTTGATTACTAAAAATTTAATAAAACTTCTTTTTTCATAATGAATCTATTTCAGGTTAATACACCTCAAGAGCCAAAACATTATGACCACCTTGTCAATAACGAGTTAGCCCACCTTGGCGCGCAACACAGCTTCAACCTGCCTTCGGCATGGATTAATACCACCACTTAATACCAGTTAAATACACACCTGATCACGTGTCTTCCACGTCATCCAGGCGAGTTTATTGCAAAAATGTAGGGGTGGTCATAAATAATTTGGCTCTTGAGTGTAGATTCATTATGTTATATATTCATTAGATATTAAATATTTATAGCAAATTTATTGCCTTGTGATACGTATGATTAATATTTTTAATTTTGGAAAATCATTTTAAATAATAATATACTTAAAAAATTATGATATATAAAAGAAACTTTTTGGTTTGTTAGAACGATAGAGATTGTTTTAGATACTCACCTATAAAATATTTTATTTTTCCATGTAATCGTATATTGTTTTGATTACTAAAAATTTAATAAAAACTTTTTTCATAATGAATCTATTTCAGGATAATAGATTCATTTTGTTAGAAGATATTAAATATTTATAGCAAATTTTTGCCTTGTTACGTATGATTAATATTTGTAATTTGGGAAAATCATTTTAAATAATAATATACTTAATACAATTGTGATTATAAAAGAAACTTCTTTGGTTTGTTAGAACGATAGAGATTGTTTTAAATACTCACATATAAATATTTTATTTTTCCATGTAATCGCTATATTGTTTTGGTTAATAAAAAATTCAATAAAAACTTCTTTTCATAAGAATCTACACTCAAGAGCCAAACCATTATGATCACCTGTCATTAACGAGTTGGCCCACCTTTGGCGCGCAACACAGCTTCAACCCGCCTTGGCATGGATGCCACAAGTCCTTGGTAGATGGCCGCAGACAGATTGTACCAGATGTTTAAGCAACGGTCACGCAAATCCGAGATATTGCGAATTGGTGGTCTTTGAACTCTGAGCTGCCGTCCCAGGACATCCCAAATGTGTTCTATCGGATTGACATCCGGGGAGTTAGGCGGCCAGGACATAACTGGAATTCAGCATCATGTTCTAGAAACACTCCAACACAATTTTAGCCTTGTTACAAGGGGGCGTTGTCCTGTTGGAACATTCCATTTCCAGCTGGAAAAACAGAGGCCATGTAAGTTTGCAACTGGTCCGCAATGATGTTCAGCTACCCGTAGCATTCATGGTCTGTTCTACCACAACCACGGGTCCCAGAGACTCCCAAGAGAACGTCCTCCAAAGCATAATAACGACACCACCGGCCTGTGTATGACCTACTGTACATTGAGGGAAACTGTTCGCCTGGAAGACGGCGTATCCTGACACGGCCATCGGCGTGATGAATGACAAACTGTGATTCATCTGACCAGGCAACTCTCTCCCACTGATCCATGGACCAGTCACGATGTTCCGGGCCCAGCGCAGGCGCAGTTGTCGATGACGCTTGGTCAGCAAAGGAACACGAGTGGGACGTTTGCTGCGTAGCCCCATGTCCAACAGTGTCCGCTGAACAGTGTGCTCCGATGCTATTCTACTTGGCCCTGCATTGTATTGGTCTGTCAGCTGAACCACTGTCTGGCTCCGGTTTTGCTTCACCATGCGAGGCAGTCTCCGACGACCTTTTTCTTTGATAGCGTGTGGACGTCCAACACCATGTCGTCTACTGCTGGTTTCATCGTCATTCATCCACTTAGCATAAGTACTAACAACTGTAGATCGCGAACAACCCACGAGTCGTGCAGTTTCGAAATACTTGTTCCGAGCCTTCGAGCCATTACAATCTGCCCTCTATCAAAGTCGCTTAGATCCGCAGCCTTTCCCATCACACACAAAGTAAGTGAAAGAATGATTCTTCAGACTCTCCAGCAGCAGTTAAATACCACTTCCACCTGATCACGTGCCTTCCACGTCATCCAGGCGAGTTCATTGCAAAATGTAAGGGTGGTCATAATGTTTTGGCTCTTGAGTGTATTTCAGGATAATGGAAAGGAAGATATTAAATGAAATAATTTCATATAATTTATGAAAGAAGATATTAAATTATTTATAGAAAATTTATTAGATTGTGATACAAATGGTTAATATTTGTAATTTTGAAAAATAATTTTGAATAATATACTTAACACAACTGGGATGTATAAAAGTAAACTTCTTTTGAATTTGTTAGAACGATATAGAATATTTTAGACACTCCCCTGTACATATTTTATTTTTCCAAGTAAACGCTATATTGTTTTTATTTCTAAAAATTAATAAAATATATTTTCATAACAAATCTATTTCGATAATACATCCATTATGTAGTTTTCTGAAACAATACTTCAGATAATAGATTCCTTATGTTGCTTATTAAATTTAAATTAACGTTAACTAATATTTAACGTTAATTTAAATGTTAGTAAATATTGAGCAGGACCCAAATTGAGTTTACTGGTAGGAACAGTAGATTTTCTCTGCAAATAATAACCATTAGAAGCTTCTGAATCCCTAGGAATGTTAGCTTGCTAATTGCCTTCGAGCAAGCTGCAGGTTTAGAGACGGTTAGTTAGAATGTTGTTTCTCAAGTTGAACATTCTCGGAGGCCGTTGTCGAAATAGCTAAAATGTTACAGCGTAGATTCAGGTCGTTGGTATTGACTGACTCATTTGTTTTAATGAATCCTGCAATAGACAATGAAATTGATTTGAAATGGGTAAATTTCCTTTTAACGGAGTATGTGTTTAGATGGGCAGTCAAGAAGGGAATATTTATCAAAAATATAGATCACACACACTGATTATGAAAAATTTGAATTTTTTTATACTTAACTGATTTTAAGCCTAATTACTAAAATAAAAAATTAGTAAAAATGCAGATTGCTGATTTATATTTGATATTCAGGACTTGGATATTCAAACTTGGGAATTTTCAAATTGCAATAATTTAACTCTTCAAAAGGGAAGTTCTATTTTGTTATATCTAACCAACTATACACTCAAGAGCCAAAACATTATGACTACCCCTACATTTTGCAATGAACTCGCCTGGATGACGTGGAAGGCACGTGATCAGATGGAAGGCACGTGATCAGGTGGAAGGCACGTGATCAGGTGGAAGTGGTATTTAACTGGTATTAAGCGGTGGTATTAATCCATGCCAAGACGGGTTGAAGCTGAGTTGCGCGCCAAAGGTGGGCCAACTCGTTATCGACAGGTGGTCATAATGTTTTGGCTCTTGAATGTATAGTTGCATTTTTAAAATTAGTAAATTAGTAAAAATGCAAGTTGCTGATTTATATTTGGATATTCAGGACTTCAGATATAAGAAAGAATGGAAATTTCCAAATTGCAATATAAATTAGATGAATATTAGTTACAATCTTAAAATTGTCTTTCATATTATTATTTATTCACTTATTAACTTTGATTATGCTACATAATGCTAATTTCGATGTAAAAATTCAATTTTGATTTAATTGATTAATACCACAATTGCAAGGTACTTATAATTAAACACTTCAAAATGAAATTTCTCTTATATTGTTACTTCTAACCAATCTTCTTCTTCATTGGTGCAAAAACCGCATGGTGAGCCAAAGCTTTCTGCCTACTGGAAGATTTTGAGACAGGAAATGTTTTCTTTTTACTGGGTACGGTTTCAGCCCTACTCTATACTGCCATATTACATTAGGGCTTTAGTGTTTAAAGTAGATTCGAACCACTACAAGCATCCATGGCACCACCAGAACTCGAACCTGTGGCATCGAGCTCCAGAGCTCTAGTCACTAAGCCATCAGGGCCCAATAAAATTTGTAGAAAAAAAATAAATGTCTTACTAAACCCATCTAACCAATCATATTAACTAAAAATATTTACTTTCAAATAAAATCCTATCCAAGCAAATACGCTAATTATGTTTCCTACACAAAGTATGTTTAAACCAGTAATAGAATTCATTTAATTATTAGAATTATTCACCAGAACTGCTCGGTAATAATTTTATTGAAATTTTCCCGGAATATTATAAAAAATTATTGCATAAATTATCAATATTTAAAAAAATATTAATTACTAGTATACTGTATAATATAAAGTTTTATTTCTAGGATACACTATTAAGTCTGAAACATTGTAGCATTAGACGAAGGATAAGTATAATTTATTGGGCCATACGTATTGTTTCTCATATATTTAACCGTACATTTGAATACAAATTTAAGCAATTTTTGTAAATGCTTTCAGACACTTTTCCCCGTAGTTGTGTAATTCCACTAATGGAAAAATATTCATATTTTAGAAAACTTTCATAAACTACGTATAATGCTTTGAAATATTCTTACAATTACAGCACTCTGTCTTTGAATTCTAAATAATGAAAATTACAGACAGAAGAATTTTTCGCCAAAACATTTAATTTCAAAAATGTGAAAAGTGTCGTTGCACGTGAAACAGATTTCTTCACACAGCGCTGTGAGAAAGAAACACTCTTAAATTAGTTTAAGTAATTACTTTTATGTTTTAAACAAAAAATCTTCGTTCTCTGTAATTTAAATTAGACGTGATCTCTTGAACTTCAATTTCTCAGGGGCCTCCCTCCTTAATTACATAATTCAAAATCAAATATTGTCTTTAAGAAGATTGCACTAATTAAGAAAACTTGCAAATGAAAATAATTAGCTTTTAAATGAAAATAATTCTTTTGTGTTGTTCCATTATATTTGAAAATGCAATAGATGCACTGCACGCGAACTATCCATTATTTTTTCGTTATTTTGTTCAATCTACGTCTTTGGTAGAAACAGTACAGATCTCACCATCTTAAATTTTCTTTAAGAAATTTTTTTCTTGTGGGTTTAAATTTAAGAACTTTTTTTTATATAAAATTTAAATAATTATTCAATTAAATATTGGATTTTTTTTATCAGTGCATGATATTTTATTCCTTCCAAAAAAATATAACTCTATAGGTTAATTATCTGGTTGTTTCATATGAAATAAACTTTTGAACTTTTTTTCCAAAATGTTGCAAACACAAATTATTTGAACATATTTAAACAAAAATATTATTTTATAGTTTTTATCAGTACATGATATTTTATAATTTCCAAAAAAAAAAGGTCTAACCCTACATATTAATTGTCTGGGTTTTTCATATGAAATAAACTTTTGAACTTTTTTTCCAAAATGTTACAAACAAATTTTTTTTTTAAACAAAATGTTATTTTTTCAAATGCAGTTTTTAACACAGTACAGCTTGATATTTTATAATTTCCAAAAAAAGGTCTAACCCTACATATTAATTACCCAGGGGGCGCGTGAAATAAACTTTTGAACTTTTTTTCCAAAATGTTGCAAACACAAATTATTTGAACGCTTTAAACAAAAATATTATTTTATAGTTTTACAGGGACATGAGTTTATAATTTCCAAAAAGTCTAACCCTCACAAACATCCATGGCACCGCCATGAAATAAACTTTTGAATTTTTTTTTCAAAATGTTACCTTTTTTTTTCCGAGCGCCAGAGCTGGCAGCCCAGACAGCTTGGTCTTTGGGCCCCCTTAAGGCAAGTGCTGCACAGACGTACTCACTTTTGCATTACCCAGGGGGCGTGTAACTTGAAGATAAGCTACGGACGCGGGAGTAACAATGCCCTCGCAACGGTCCTATTAGGACCGGGACCTACAGTTTAAAGTGGATTCCGAACCACTACAAACAGCCGTGGCACCGCCGGGACTCGAACCCGAAACCTGTGGTTCCGAGCGCCAGAGCGCTAGCCACTCGGCCATTCAGGCCCCCTTGTTACAAACATAAATTGTTTGAAAATGTTTAATCAAAATATTCTTCATCTACATCCATGCACTTCTGCCATGGATTTCGAAGCATTTTTATGCCAGTTTCCAAGAACAACTTTGATTTATAATCGATAAATTCACCAAAGATCGTGTTGACAGCTCGTGTTTGACGAAGCAGTTATTCTTTAAAAAAGCGATTCCAAAGAATTGGTAGTCAGTAGAAGCCATCAAGGTGAATAGGATGGATGAGGCAAAACTCAAATTTAAACTTATTCAGTTTTGGATGAATGGTTTTTTGAAACGTGTGGTCTTGCACTATCACCTTTTCGATTAATTTAATTAATTATCTCCTTTTCGATTTTTTCACCTTAAGGACACCGCCGTTTCGATTCGCCAACTCTGGTATTGATGACAACAGTTTGTCATGCCCAATATCATTCTTTGATAATAATAATATGTCTTAATTGTTTGACCTTTCCTAGGAAGCTGAAATGGATGACCGCCCGTCCCTTTGATTCTATCAAACTATCAGCTTTGCTATCTATTGGTTTGGGTGCATGTAAATATTGTCCTATTTTCTTTAAAGTTGTAGGCTTGTTACTTTTTGCATTTAAATTTTTTTCCATCTGTCTTCGATTATTTTTCTACAGAACTTTAAAGAATGCTTTATATTTTATTACTATAGGCTTATGTTACTTGGCGCTTTTTCGGGTTTGAGTCTTTTTTGTAGTGGTTCCATCTCTCTTCGATTATTTACTCCAAAAAGAACTTCAAAAAAAAGGAGTACGTCTATGCAGTGCTTAGGCATACTTTTATTACTATTAATTTTTCACTCTCATTACAAAAAAAATTAACCCTTTATATTCATTTTTATATCGCTCATTTCCTATTATATTCTCATTAATTATAGTTATCAGTTAATATTCTTAATTAAAGTTCTATTTTTACACATTCAAACTGAATAAAGACTAACTTTTTATTTAGTTTGATGAAATTTTCCTTTATACAATGAAATGGAGGGTTATTCAAAATGAAGGATCGGAATATAAATTTTATTTACAATGAACTGGGCAATGATGGGCCACATATTGCACATCAATTGATAGAAGAATGCTTCAAAGTTACTTTATGGTCAAAATTATTTTATGCATTCAAAGTGAGTACTACTTGCTTAGTTTGTCTCTCTACGGTCATTTTTTTGTACACTAGTACAGGGACCTACAGTTCAAAGGGGATTTCGAATCACTAACAAACATCAATGCTGTAGTCAGGATTCGAACTTGAAACCATGTGGTACCAAAATCCAGAACGCTAACCACTTTGCTATCAAGCCGCGAGCACCATGTCTTATGCGACAAACGTAGAATTGGTAAATCTGCTCCTTCATTTTGAATAACCCTGTATAATAGTTTTTTTAGGAAGAGTTTTGATTATGCTATTTTTGTTGAAGTTGAGATGAAATATGTAAGTTGTTTAGGACTGAAGATATTTAAAATTTTAAAAAGTTTAAAAATTGAGTTTAAATTTAAAAAAATAATTACAGAGTTATTCAAAATGAAGGAGCTGCTTTACCAATTCTACGTTTGTCGTATAATAAATGGTTCTCAAGTTGAAAACATAAAATAAGTTTGGACAATAAATAAACTTTGATCTTTCCTCTTTCCATTGATTGCCCATCGTTTGCCCCGTTAATTCTAAATAAAAATCTGAAATCTGCTCCTTCATTTTGAGAAACTATATAAATATCACATAATTTCCATAAGTTTAAGAAAACAAATAGCTATGGCAAATGGTTTTAATAAAGGGCAAAATAATTATTTACTTTTAGCAGCATTTTACTAAAAAAAAAAAGGCACGTTTATCGATGTATTAAAATATACAAAATTCTTTTTTATTGTCGATAAATCCTCAAAAGTTTGCACGAAAAGCGATTATTTTTTCCAGAAAACTTTTATGTTGATCTAACTTTTTAGAGCGGATTATCTTCTTTTAATTTCTTCGCTCCGCTAACTATTTTGCATATAAAGTGAAAAGAGAGGCTGGAATGAATGAATGAGAAAGCGATTGATGCCTCTATTTACACTTTGAAAAAAAAAAATAGATAATTTAAACATTTAATGATGATCTCTAAGGACAGGGTGTTGCGTAAAGAATATTCCCATCGAAATGATGCTACGTGAGTAGAAAGGTATCCAGTTGCTTTTTTTTCTCATTTTATTGACATTTAGTTTGCCTTTTTTTTTATTTTAAGG
Organism: Caerostris extrusa; assembly: GCA_021605095.1. NCBI lineage: Eukaryota > Metazoa > Arthropoda > Arachnida > Araneae > Araneidae > Caerostris > Caerostris extrusa. The sequence goes on along the minus strand of BPLR01012036.1, from coordinate 58,168 downwards.
CATTTTAGGCTTTCAAGAGGAAGTAGTTTTTGTCAACTAACAGAATTTTTTATCTTATATTTAGAACAGCAACTGAGAAGGAGATAAAAGTATTGTTTTAAATATTTCTTTAAAAATACAATAAATAAAATCAAGTGTGCATAGAAACATTCATGGAAAAAAATAAATATTTTAACAACAATATATTGCAGTTTTAATAATGCTGATTGAAATACAAAAGCTTACAACTTAATTCTAAAATTTCATTTACCATAAATATTTTTTTTCGATGTTAAGCATTATAGATTGAAACTGTCTTTTATTTCAATATTTCTTTCATAAATTTTGATGAAAATATGATTACTAACCCAAAATTTTAAATATATTACAATCGAAAAAAATAATAATTCTTCAATGGTTCAACAGCCTCCATGGTGGGCCAAGGACGTCTGAAAACTGACACATTCCTAAATAGAGACGTTTTTCTTTTTACGAGGTAGTTACAGCCTTACGCCCTACGCTCTACTATCATATTAGACTGTCACCTACGGTTTAAGGTGGATTCCGCATCAATACAAACATCCGTGGCACTTCTGAGACTCGAACCCGAAACTTGTGGAACTGAGCTCTAGTCACTCGGCCATTAGGCCATAAAATAAATAATTATAAAATTTTAATACATATTTATCTGTAAAGTAGTGAAAAAAAAATGCTTTAGCTATTCGTATATTAATTCTTTACCTTGTATATTAATTATATATCTTCTTCTTGTCCTTTACTTTTACCTTATTCATATACTATTCTTTTAATACGTACTTGTATGAGAGTTATATGCAATTTGATGGAATTACAATATTTTGAAATTTTATGCTTCCTATTTTGAAATAAAAGTCACTGTGAGGAAAGTGACTAGTTTTAATGAAATTAACTATCCTTTTTGAATAATAGAGAATTTTTTGATTGACCAGCACTTGATTATTAGATTGTTGACCACAAATAAACTAATCAGATTTAGTGTTTGTAAACTAGGGACACGACAGATAGGAACATAACATCTACTGCAGAAAGGTTTGGTTTGGTTTATCATTCTACTGTCATTTTGTGCATAGTTTAGGCCAATTAGACCGGGACTTACAGTTTAACGTGGATTCCGAACCACAAAAATTCAAATATTAAGATGGATTTCGGACCACTACAAGCATCCATGGCAACTCCAGGGATTTGAACATGAAGCCTGTGGTACCAAAGGCCAGAACGCTAGTCAATTGGCCATCAGGCCGCCTCTGGGCGGAAAGGAGGAGGATACACTGCCAAAACATTATGGCATTGAACTCGCCTGGATGACGTGGAAGGCACGTGATCAGATGGGTTTTTAACTGGTATTAATTAAGTGGTGGTATTAATCCATGCCAAGGGTGAAGCTGTGTTGCAAGAACCCAACTATACCCATAATGTTTTGGCTCTTGAGTGTATATGGATTTTGGGAAGTCAGAATTACAAGTCAGTATTCAAGTGATCCATTGGAGACAGAAGTTTTGAAAAAAAGTATCCAACCAGGTGTCGTTGCTACCGTCATTCACTCAATTTTATGGCTGTGTAGAGCACACCATACCAGTAGTATCAAATGTTTATTCTCTTTTATTTCAGCTTGAAATCATTGTCATTCTGTTATTAAACATGATTTTAATTTTATTGAATGCATTAAACATGAAACTAGTTTTTTAAATTTATTATTTGGTTCCCAATGATTTCATAGTCTTCTTTTCCCACGTGCGCAGCTAATATTCCAGAAGGCGTACTGATGGCGTCCATTCCAGTCACTGCTCTAAGAAATTGAGAGACACAACGAAAATTTTACAGCATGTGCAAAGTATATCGAATAAACAATCAGACTGCCTAAGGGGAGTTTCCCTGATTTTCCTATACGGCAAACAAATTCGGTACATTTACCTTAACAACGAACAAGCAGATTGTCTAGCAAAAAGAGACTCAAAACTACTTCAAATGAAATCCTCGTCAGCTGTCCCTCCATTCTATAAAACTTTATATCAAACAAATAATGACTAAAAACCACAAGTTACAAATTCAAGATGAGATTAAGTCAAAGCGTTGGAGAGCTGAAGATATTTTAGCAATACCCAGCAATCCGCGACGGCATGCTGTCGCCCAGTTCCGACTTCTGGCTGGCCATGACTGTCTAGCAGAACATCTCCATCGCATTAAAATCATTTCGAATCCTGGCTGCCCCCTATGTGGTTCAACAGACCCAATGAACAGAGACCGACCACCTCCAACGATGTGCGGTACTTGACGGCGCTTTACTGGCGTGCGAGAGAACTCTTAAGGCAATGACTTCGATCATCTTCGCATTTTTGGACGTTTATTCTTTTGTATTTTTTCCTTGTTATTTTTGTTATTATTACTATTTTTATTCTTCTTGTACTTGTCTTGCCATTGGAAATAAAAAAAAAAACTTAATACTCCCTCCTGGAAATTAAAGTCTTCACCTGTATCCTCATGACCAATTAACTAGCGCTCTCATCTTTGGCACCACGGGCTTCAGTTTTAAATCCTGGCGGTGGCGTGGATGTTTGTGAGTGGTTCGAATCCACGTTAAACAGAAGGTCTTGGTCTAATTAGCCTAAAGTATACAAAAAATTACCATACAGCGACAAACCAAACCAAATAACCTGTATAATTTCCTTATCGTCTGTAAATGGACTGTTCCCTGTTATACACAAGTGGATCACGCGGCTCCAAAATATAAAGATTTGATAAATAATTAGCTACTGTTAATAAAGCAAAAAAGAAAGTTAGTTAAAATTATTTGTTATTTGAAAGTTGATAAAATTGAAAGTTGTTTTAGTTACTGTTAATAAAGCATTATGAAAAAAAGTATGATGATATCATATTTGGCTTATGATAATATTTCTTCTACTAGACTCAATAACTATTCATTTTATAGGAGATTTATCCGATCACGTATTACAACAATGTCACCAGCATCACGGCCTACTATTGCTGGGACTCCAACGACAGCACAGCTTTCGTCGTGGCTATTTACCAGCTGGTGGCCATGTTTATTGTTCCTGCATTTTCATGACCCTCTGTTACATCTGCGTCATTCGGGAACTTTGGAGCAGCACGAGGACTGTTGCTGCAATGACAAGACCTACTGAGTGAGTATTTATGTTGTATGTTTTATCTATCTAGAAATATGTATATTTTAACTATCCTATGTTGCAATAAATATCTTTTATTTCTTTAGGGGGTAGAAGGTATTTCACAGAAACTCTACGTACAAAGTACTTATTCATGATGATGTATACAAAGTAAAAGTACTGGTTTAAAAAATGGCAGGAGCATACACTTTGTTTTGCATTATATTAATAATAAATGAAGGAGTTAATAGTAGAATATGTTTGAAAATATAAGTTAAGGGCTTCCAAAATCTACGTTATTCACAAAACAAAAAAAAATTTGTTATGCGAAACTAACAGTACAAAAAAGTGTTACGTTTAAAAATAAATAATATATGAAAATTAATAATCATTATAAATTATTATAATTAATCTATTATATTCTGTTTTCATTTTCATCCTCATAAAAATTAACATAATTAAAAATTAATATAATTTTTATAAGTTATGAACTGAAAAAATACATATTTTTAAAACTAAGAAATAGTTTTAAAAATGATTGATTAAAATTATTACTTAATTCTTTATCAAAATAATTAACGATTAAGCTTTTCAAGATAATCTAATTTATAACTATAGCACTATATTTTCAGTTTTGATATGTTAAATGTTTTCTTTACTACCAGCAAACATTGTTCAAGGCCTTGAATAAATTCACGACAAAGAAAAATTAACAACTCCAAAACTAACTTTTAACTGAAACTTTTTATTCTCTCCCTTCATTATTTTGTCACCCTTCCTTTTCCTTAAAGATTTTCTTCTTAGATGTCCTAGTAACAATACTGTTATATTCAGTTATTTGAAAATTATATCAGTTACCTAGATTTTAATTTTAGTGAATTCTGAAAATTTAGGTTAAAAATAAGAAATAATATGTATTGTATATTCTTTTAATGTGTAAGAAAAAAAATAATACGTATTTGAAAGAGGCTATAAATATTTAAATATGTATTTCAAATAAATTTAAAATTCTAATGAAATTTAAACATTTGTAAGCAGACTTAACACAATATACATTGTTAAAAAATTTTTAAATAGCTCTTTTTAAAGCATCAATCTATTATCCACCTAGCTTATCATTCTTTATTCCTATTACCCAAAATTTTATGCAAAAACGAATATTTGTGAGGGCGGGAGTTAGTCATAATTTTTAAGCTGTGTCAAGATACACAGTGCTGTATGCTATACACAAGTGGTTATCAAACATTTTACTATCTGCTTTCTTTTATTCTGTCGCCCATCCAGTTTCTGAATGCTTTTTCATTCTTTATTGTCCTAGTAGCAATACTGTTTTATTCAGTTGTTTGAATATTATATAAGTTTCATAGGTTTTAATTTAAATAAATTGTGGAACTCTATACCCAGATTTAATACAATATACACGTTCAAAAAATCATGAACAGCTCCTTTTAAAGGTGCAATAAAAAAATCTGTAATTATTTTTTTTTAATTCTGTTTGTTTTCGAACTACTTAAATATGAAAATCAATAGAAGGCAAATATGACTGCTTAAAATATGAAAAATAATTAATTTTTAAAACTAATTGCATATTTCAAAAACGTTTTCAATAAATTCTTGTGGCCAAGTCTATATTTTTAACCAGTTTACCAAGTTTGAGGTAAACAATTTTTAAATGAATTACAAAACCATCTTTTAAAAAATTATAATTGGTGGCATATCTAATATATTAGATCTATTTCGGTCTATGGCTCTGAAACTCGAACTTTGGCAAGATCTGATGAGGCCCATTTGGGTATATTTGAGCGAAAGATTTGAAGGGCTATTCTTGGAGGTGTTGGGGAAATTGATTGTCGAAGAAGACGGTACTACGCAGAAATTTATAGATGCTATAAAGATCCAGATATTATAAAATTTATTAAGATCAATTGATTAAACTGGGCTGTTCATATATTTAGAATGAAGGATTTAAAAACTTGTTGTTTAAACTTGTTAAAACTAGAAGGATTAAAAGGCTCGTTTTGGCAAAGCCACAGGAGCAAAGATGAAGAGGACGGCTCAAGTGGCGATGGATAGACACAGTTAAAAAGATTTTAACTGTGGTTAAGAATTTAGGACCCCTGTCACCTAAGAAAGGAAAAGGTTAAAAATTGGAGGACCCCTGTCGCCTAAGAAAGGAAAAGGTTAAAAATTGGAGGACCCCTGTCACCTAGAGGAAAGCATGGAAATCTCTTCAAAGGGAAACCTTTGCGCAATCTGAGCTGCCGTTCTATTGATGATGATGATGATGGCAGATCTAATATTATGTCTTCTAAATATATCTTTTTAAAATTTATTCTATTTTTCAACACGGTTGATAAGATAATACGGTAGATTCAATAAGATTATTGATATGAATTAAAGATTATCGTTTTGATATTGTTGATATTTTTAAAAATTTGAGATTATCTCCGTTAAAAATGTATTACAGAAATTATTATGCTCGTCACATTTTAATATAATTATTTTTTGTCATGCCAAATATAGCAGATATTTATTTTGTCAACAGTCATATAAAACTCATGTATTATTTTTAAACAAGAATGATTTTTAAAATTCAATTACATTTAACTTAATGCAAAAAAAAAAAAAAATATTACAAAAAAAAAAAAAAAAATAACGAGCACAGTTTCATCATTGCTTGAATCGAATTCCATTTGAAAATAAAAACGTCAAAAGAACGCACACAAAAAGTAGACAAAGTATTTCTGATTTAGATATTTTTTATAAAAATTAATGGTTTTGAACCAAAATTTTATGTATCCGCTAATGCTATTTTTTCTTCGAATGAATTTAAAAAATAAACCCCTGAGCTTATTTTATGTTTAGAATGACAAAAAAGTATTGGCATTGAGGATCTATCCACATACACACATATATATATATATATCTGAGTGCGTACAGATCTTCAATACGAATACTTATATATATATATATAACTTTATAAGAGGATTCAGATATATTTTATGAGCATTATATTCGATGCACGGAGTGGGGGATTATGTGAAGGAAAATTATTTTTCAGAATATATTTCTCGCAACTTGCATGAAGCGCCAACAAATACGGATAAAAAGCAAATTTAAAAGGATATCCATATCGAATGTCAATTTCAGTACCATCATCGATCATTTACTTTTGGCATATTAATCCTAAGCCTCTTTTCTTTACTTCTTAAGAGACTGAAGTGTATTACTTAATTTTTCGCTTCGCCGAATTATTAATTTCCTGGAAATATTTTTGATTTTTTTCTCTTCTTACAGGTAAAATTTATCGAGTTTGATCAATTTTTATTTGTTCACTTTACAAGTATACGTCCCTAAACTATTATAAAGACAAAAAAAAAAAAATTATAAGACTTGCACTGCTTAATTAAATAACATAACTTCCCGTTTATGTCGTGCATGTTGGAAATAAAAAAAAAAAAAACACGATGTAAATCAACCATATTTTGTCTGTTCCTGTTAATTAAAACTTTCACAATGTAAATAAGTAAAATACAATTTTTGAGATGCAGAAAGGGATATACATGATAACAAAATTAAAAAGAATTATTCTTATTTGTTGCTTGTTAATTTCTTATATTAACATTAAAAACCAAATGCTGCTAAGAACTGCTATTTTTTCATTAAAAAGAGAAAGCTTCTTCTTTTCTTCTTCATTGACACAACAGCCCCATGGTTGAGGCAAGGCCGTCTGCCTACTGGCAGATTTCGAGACAAGGGATGTTTTCTTTTTTGTCATCCCTACGCCAAACGCTCTGCACTCATATTAGACCAGGACCTACGGTTTAAAGTGGATTCGAACCACTATAAACATCCAAGGAACTCCGTGACTAACTCTAATGGGTAAAAGGGGGTCTGATGGCCGATTGACTAATGCTCTAGCGCACGGCGCCACAGGTTTTGGATTCGAGGCGGTGCATGGAACTTTGTAGTGGTTAGGAATCCACTTTAAATCATTAGTACATGTCTAATATAACTGTTGGGCAGGTCTATAGATGTGTTTCTTTTACGGGGTAAGATGTCAGCCCTACCCCATAAAAAGAAACAGGTCTCTCGCCTTCCAATCTGAAAGTAGGCAGACGGCTTTGACCCACCATGGGGCTGTTTCGTCAATGATGATGATGATAATGAAATGATAAAAATATATGAATTTGTGTCATAATGAAGAAGTATTATTTACATATCGAATAGGAATCACTTTGAATAGGGAATATCGTAGCAAAGGCAGCTTTAAGCAAGATGAGCCTGGCGTCTGCTGAGTTCAATAAAATAAATAGACTACTATCAAAAATTATACACTCAAGAGCCAAAACAATTATGACCACCTGTTCAATGTTTTTCAATAACGAGTTGGCCCACCTTTTTTTTGGCGCGCAACACAGCTTAAACCCCCTTGGCATGGATTAATACCACCACTTAATACCAGTTAAATGCCACTTCCACTGATCACGTGCCTTCCACGCCATGTGGCCAGGCGCATTGTTCATAAAAAATGCAAAATGTAGGGGCTGGTCATAATGTTTTGGCTCTTGAGCAGTATATAATTTTAGAAAAAATAAATCCGCAGAAACTCTAGAAAAGTTGAAAAGTTGAAATCTAATACGAAATAATATTTTTTTTTCATGAAATGTTCAATTAAAATAGGATCAATGTTTTTTTTTTTAGCTGAAATCAGTATGATATATATAATATTTCTTGTTTTCTTTCATAGAAGTGGAAGAATTTATCATTCATTGTAATCTAATATGGGACGAATAAAAGTTATATTATTGTACACTCAAGAGCCAAAACATTATGACAACCCTACATTTTGCAATGAACTCGCCACAATGACGTGGAAGGCACGTGATCAGGTGGAGTGGTATTTAACTGCTGCTGGAGAGTCTAAAGTAATCATTCTTTCACTTACTTCTGTGTGTGATGGGAACACATACCACTTTTAAAACCGTAAGTGAAAGTGAAGTCATTGTTACACCGCGTGGTTTATCTTAATGTTTTGGCTCTTGAGCATATCTTATACAATAATATATAATATATATATATATATATATATATATTATATATATATATTATTTTATAATATACAATAATATAACTTTATATGTATAATATACAATTATTCTTAAGTCCTTAAAATTTTGTGGGGGTTTTGCTGTCGCTAGATTGTTGACAGCATTTATCTCAGTTTGAACATTTGTTCTTTGGTCCAGTTTTCCCGGTTGTATAATTCATTTGATCCTTTTTAATTTAGTTTATCTTTTCAGGTGAAACACCTGTATTTGTATTTTCTAATTCTAAATTATATTTTTTTGTCAATTTATGTAAAACTAAAAGATCCTACTCTTAGATGGAGTGTGTTTCCGGCATGCCAGACATGCATAAAATCCTAATTTATTGGGCTACACCTCAGACGTCGATCTTAATTATAAATCTCACCGTGACATCCTCATAAATTTACAGCTTGAAAACCAAAATGAAGCTCGGCCTTTCTTTGTTGTATCTAAAAATTTCAACCTATGTAATACCATATTCCAGAGTTCTCAAGGATAACATACTACTGTGCCCAAAAAGTAAAAACCAATTTTCAATTTAAATTTCCCGGGCATATGGCATTTCAATTATTATTTTATTTTTAGATTCTTGGCATTTTCTTGACATCTGTGTGAAATTTCACGTAAAAATATTCGTTAGTGTTTGAGTGACGCTTAGCTTTATGAGACTCTAAAAGTGGCTTCGGCGATTTTTAAATGTCTGAATTAATCAACAAAGAACTTGCATTAAATTTTATTTGCGAAAACGTATAGAATGTTGCAGAAACCATTCGGTGAGCAAACTATATTGGAAAGAAATCTTTACAAGTGGTATAAACAGTTCAAAGAAGGCAGAGAAAGCGTTGAAGACGAAGAGCCCTCTGACCCTCACGTCCAAAAATTAAAGATTTAGTGCTTGCAAACCATCAATTTATAATCAGAGACCTTTCTTATGATGTTGGAATTTCAAAAGGATCGGTTAATTGAGGCATGCATTAAGGATTGAAAAAAAAAAGTTGGCATAAATGCATTGTGTCTGGAGGGGGTTACTTCGAAGGCAATGAAATAAATTTGGAAGAATAAATAAAGAATTTTTGAAAAAATTTTAATTGGTCTTACTTTTTGTGCCCAGTATTAGCTTCGAAAATAACCTCTTTGAAATATATTGACTATATGGTTATTACTAGGCAAGGAAAGTCACTTGCAGACACCATAATAATAAGCAGATACCATAACATTTAATTAAATATCTTCGAAAGATAAAAAAAAAAAAAAGAAAGCACAGTTAAAAACAACAGAACAGTGGCTAGGTGGAAAATTTGTTGAAGAATTCAATCATTTGAATAGTATTGAACCTTCTCATAGACTTCTTCCCACTCATACGGAAAAAAACATCCTTTTGTCTTGGTTTAGTACTAAGACATACTCTTCTAACTGTAAACTCTATAGATTTGACCTGATTTCATCTCCATTATGCCCATTCTCCAAAGCACTGGAAATTTTTGAATATATTTTGTTTCAATGCATAAAATGTGTAGAACTAAAAATCAAGCTACAAAGTGCTTTGGGATATAAAGTTATTTTATACTCATGGATATTTGATATTGTCTGATGATGCGTATAATAAGTCTACAATGATACTTCAGTTTCTAAAAAAATCTTGTAACTTTGTAAGCTATGGGGGTACCCCATTTTCTTTTTTAGAACTGATTATTTTTTATTCACTTTTATTTCTAGTACTAGTTGCACTTTACATTTTCTTATCATCGTTACTCTGTTAAAATATTTTGGTTCATATGATCTGCTGTTTTATCCATTTCTTTCTTTTTTTACATATTTACCCATTTCAATATTTTTCTTTTGGTTGCCGGAAAGTACTTGCTACAATTCCTACCTTTTAAAAATTGTATTTGTGACGCACTATAGGAATTTGAATCAAGAATTTTAAATTTTAGAGTAGTTAATTTTTTTACAGCTTTGTTCAAATTTTTCTAGTATTTTAATAGCATTTGAATAAATTGAAATAAAAGCAGCATTCAGCGAGCAATTATCTCAAAGTTACAATACAATACCATAGATACGTCTTTAATCTTTTAATAATTAAAATCGCATATTATAGCTCTGTTATCTCATTAAATCTCTCCATATGTGCAATCAAATATTATATTTTTAAATCTTCAATAGTTATCAAAGTTTGTCTACTTCCGAATAGGCAACTAAAATCCACTTTGTAACGTTTACCATTATTATTTTATCCTCTAAATAATGTTTGAATGATGATGTTTAAATTTATACTGACAGGTAAAATATTTAATAGATATTGTAAAACATTAGAAAGAGGCCAAACCCCGGAATAATGAACAATATTTTATTTTTGTGGATCACACTAATGAATTTCCTTGAGGCATAAATCTCTTTCATATAGAAATGCATTGCCTTTTATATGGAATGGCGTTGCTAAGCCTTCTTTCATTACATTTAAGCTTTAAAAGCAATCAGTACATCTTAGAAGATCACTAGGGCTGACGTTTTAACAGAATACTTGCTATTCTATATTGTTTTCCATTTGAAATAGTACTCCATAAAACTCTAGATGTTATAATTCGTCACAAATTAAAAAAACAATGTTTTGTATTGTTTTTTATTTAAATAAAATGCAACACGAATGTTTTTGTATTTAATTTAAATAAGGGTTTTTTCAAAGAGGAAAAATAACGAAAAGGCAATAGCTGTAAATAAGTGTATTTTTCGGTTAATATTATAAGGGTCGTATTGATTTATAATTCAGGAAAATTGTTTTAAATAGATTGCTTTACTTTTCTAAATTTGCCTATTATATACTGAATTGATTGGAAGAGTGTTATTGTTGTGTCTGTATTTAATCCTCAGTGTTCTGCAGCGTGCTGAAGTGATATCCCATGAATAATCTATTCATGGATAAAGGCCTAGGGGCAGCTTCTGCTGTAATGGAGCACCTGTAGGTAGAAGTCGGACTTGGCTCCAAGTCACTGAAGAAGGAGGGAATTGCCTTCCTAGAGTAATTTTAGGGAGAACTATCCAGGATTTGCGTATCGTATGGAAGTAAATCCGAAATCACCCACTAGATCGTCTGACACACGAGGGAAGATGCTGAACATCACAGACGCCATCGAGTATCTTCGCTTTTTGAAACAGTGTCTACAACAAAACCACCAGCGGATAGAACTTCAGCCGCTCGTTTCCACTGAGTGCCACGTGTCGGGACTTGAATGAAAAAAATTTGATGCATATCTGCTTATTATGCTCCTATATTTCGAAAAATATATTTTAATTTAAAACAATTAATATAAAAAAAAAAAAAATTTAAAGTCAATTCCTACTTTTTTTCACTCTATTGCAGAAAGTCCTTTATAAATAATTTTCATTCCTTTTTTTTAAGTTTATCTGGCGCCATCTATGGGTAGATACTTGCAACTTAAAAATAAAGTAAAAATTAATTAATTAAATTTAATGAATGAATTAATATTTGATAAAACTGTATTAACATCAAGTGTCATCCACTGCAAGTTCAAAAAAAAAAAATGTTAAATGTTGTACTTGAGTGAATGAATAAAAAGTATTTTATGAACGATTGAAAATTTGAACAATATATATATAGGGAGAGTGTGAGCTGATAGAAGGAATTGAAAAAAAAAAAAATGACGAGGAAAATTAAACAAAAAAAAAATAGTAAAAATAAATTCTTCTAAAGAGTAAATTGATAAAAAAATTTTCATTAAATTGCAAAAAGAATTTTTATAAAATTAAAATTTATTTATGTCATTTGTTCATCTGTATTTCATACAAGTCATTTAGATTTTATTTTCTGCTATAATTTTACTTATAATACTTGGGTGTTAATAAAAATAAAATATCATCTTTATATGCCTAAAAACCAAATGTTAGGGATTTTAGTTTTGCTATCTTTCTATGACGAATGTTCAGTACTTTAAAAGAAAAAAGCATTAAGAAAGATCAATATACGGCGAACATAAGAATTTAAATTTCCTTGGATTGATCGTTTTTCTATAATTTAAATATAGCATTTTCCCTGTGACCTTATCCAACTTATTTGGTATGCACATATATAAATAATGTAATAACACCCACATTGCGATGCTTTCCAACCTGAAGTTCTCCAATTCAATTGTTGCACTAATGCGACTGAACATACAACAAATTTTCTCTCAACTGCAGCTTCTTGTATATTTTAAAATCTTTGAATACTCTTGGTACATTATTTATTTCTTCCTTTCTCTCTCTTTGTAATTTTATAACCAGAACATTTTTTAAAGATTTGGTTTGACTACCTCTCTCTGATGACAAACGACCAACAACATAGTGGACTTCAGAGATATTTTAAATCCCCCCATCCCCCTTCAATGTTAATAAAGTAAGAAAAACGATTCATAGCTGTTCTTTGCTTGCTCTTTCCGCTTGGCTTTCGGACACACATTACAGCTGCATCTGAGTTTGTTGGTTTGTGTCATTTGTCTCGTTGTTGTGTTGTTTCAATTATAATTGCTACTTTGATTACTTGAAGGAGTTTATAATTTTTTTTATCATTTGTCAATCTTTGGTTCATACATTGGAATTACCTAGACTCTTGAATACCAAATTACAAAACTAAATGTCGACAGATAAGCCTTTACTATTCTCACAAGATGAAGGATAAAAGCAACACAAAAATATGAAAATTTCTGCTAATGGCCTTAAAAAATACCAAAAATGTGGCAACTGACCTGATATCGAGCTTACTCCTCATCATGTCTTTGATTTCCCAGTTGTATCAGATGCCATACATTGTCAGGACCAACCCTAGGAAGAGGATTTATATTCTAAGCTGGCAATCAACATAGCTAATATTTTTCTGAGGCAACCGATATTCAATTTTCTTGTACTCTTCAGGGGATACGACAACAACAACCTGGACTCTTTGCTGAAATTCCATATTCCCTACCCAATCATTTTTTAAAAACTTGTTTTAAAAGTACGTATTATAAAATCTTTTGAGCTAATTTGGATGAATCCTTCAAAATTTAAACATACCTTTGTGATTTTTTTGTGGTATTTGGCCTGAACGTTGAACATTTTTACACCCTTTGATAGAGATAAATCCACCATGTACGTCCATCACAAAGTCAGGTAACGGAGACAAACTTTTTATTAGAAAAAAAAAATATTAATTTATGCTACAAAAAAAATTATCAATTCTAGGTGAATCATATTTATTTTAAACCATCTTAAATATTTTTTACAAGAAAATTAAAATCCTCTAAATAACATACAATGAATATTTAATGATATAAAATATTATGATTAAATAATGTGCTTTAAATAAGAGACACTTGTATCTATGTCTTTAATATATACATTTTATATATATATATATGACATTATATGTTCTAAACAAAACAAATACTATTATCAATTAAAAAAAGAAATGTGTCCCTATACAATTTATGCCAAATTTCATAATACATTTAAGTAAATGAAATTAAAAAGATTTATATTTCTCGCTTTTTAAAATACACAATTAAAATTTATTCTTGTGTATTCTCCTTTCATTTTGATTATGGAAGTTATTACATTTATGAGACTTGAAGTTAGATATTTTGTTTAATGCTAATTTAATTCTGTAAGAGTACCGAGAGATAAAATGAATTTAAAAAGAGATGAAAACTTCTACAAGATAATGTATATAGAAACTGGAGATTATGAAAAGTGGTTTTATGAAAATTAAATTCATTTGTTATGAAAAATTCATAACTTTAAGTTATTTAATCGAAAAAAAAGTGCTCACTGAATAGACAGAAAAAAGCAATGCATGAAATTCATTACTCTATTATTATTTGCACGTGTTTCAGGATCTCCTACAAGGTTAGTTACAAAAAATAAAATAATTAAAAACATTTACGTCAATATTAAAATGGAAAATAAGTCATTTCAGTGGTTAGTTTATTCATAATTCCAAAACGTTAAAGTTTGATTTAAATGCAGAAATAAAAGTTTAAAAGCTTTCTTTGAACTATACATTTCATTTAATAAGTTTAAATTTAGGATAAATGAATCGTTTTAAACTTCTTCATTAAATTTTTAACTATTTTTCTTATTTAAATTTCTTTTTGAAACTCATAACAAAATTAATCAACATATTCAAATGTTGTTTCGTGAAAAAAAAAAACAGAAAATACATTCTTATGCGATAAATAAATTGTACAAAATTATCACAAATTAAAAGTTCATATTTTTTTTGCGATTTTTTTTTTTTCATTTAATGTTTTATTGAATGTTATTTTTTATGAGTTTATAATTATGATATACTATAAATTTAATATTGTTATACGGTTATTATTATATGTTATTCAAAATTTCATTTCAACAAATCCCACGTGAATTTCTAAGAAGATAGAATTAGAACATGTAAGATAAAAATCATAAGCGAGATCACTTCTAGCTCAATTTTTTATTAAAGATACATAAAAATGAATTAATATATTTATTATTGCAGTTTCGTTAGCAATATTATTAAAAATGAATTTATAATTTGAAAATAATATTTTTGTAAATAATATATAAATAATATCTTCATTTCTTTCAAACAATTAATAAGACATAATTTCAGATATTAAATTAAGCTCAATTTTATTATTATTAACGAAATATAATAATTCCAGAATTTTTATTATTGAGAAGAATGAGAAACATGAAGACATGAGACATGAGACATGAAGATACATTGAGAGAAACATGAAACATGATATACATAAAATATTGTGATTTAGAAACATAAAACATGATATATATAAAATATTGTGATTTATAAACATGAAACATGATATACATAAAATATTGTGATTTAGAAACATGAAACATGATATGCATAAATTATTGCTATTTAGAAAAACATGAAACAGGATATACATAAAATATTAGGATTTAGAGACAATTTTCGTAAATCTGAAATTTAAGGTAAATAAATTTATTAAACTTATAAGTTTTAGATAAATTATTTGAATCACAGATTGTATAACGGTTGGGATTTTCGAAATAACTATACTTCAACATTTAACAAATCAAAAGATGAATTAAAAAAATTCCACATTTAAATTTAGAAATTCAAATGGATTCAGTAAATTTAGAATTTTATCAAATTTTTAAAAATTAGGGGATGCAATTATTTAAAAAATTCATTTTTACTTATGAAACTACTTCAATTATTTTTGAAGTTGAAATTATATATTATTTTGTTATTTTGTTGTTTATTCTATATTTATTTCTCCAGTAAATTCTGTTCCTTCATACCAAGAGAAATTTAATTTATAAATATATTTTTTATTATATCAGTTTAAATTATTAATGATACTTTTTCATGATAAGCATTAATTAAAAACTAAATATTAACAGATTCATCATTAATTTGGTATAGATAATTTTGATTTCAATATCGGATAGAGATGAAATTATTAAATTCGCCTTTTAATCAATATTTTGAGTGAAAAATTTTATGAATTTTTTAAAGAACAAAAAAAAAAACTTGTAACAAAAGCATTTCAAACTGATAAAACTGAATTGTATACAAAAACCTCCAATGAAATTGAACTTCAATATAATCAAAAATGCTGCATAGCTTTCGTTATGTTAATAATTTATATCTATTAAAAATGATAAAGGATATTTAAGAGATTTATGGATCTATAGATAAATACTAGAAATGGTACTGTTTTATGAATTGTCAATTAAAAACTTGCCATTTTTTTTTTTCATTTATTTTTCTTGATATAAATTAACTTGTTTAATACGTTTATCGAATTATTAATTAATTCAATCTATTATGGAAATTAATCCAGATGTGTAAAAATATTTAAGCGCCTGTTCAAAACATTGAATTATATAAATATTAATACTATATTACAACATAAAATTTTAATTTTAAAATTAAAGTACATGGTTCCCAAATTTATGTTTTAAATGAATACTTAGAAACAAGAAATTAGTTTATTCAAATTAAAAGCATTTCTATAAATTCAACATTAATTTTTTTAAACTATATATTAATATACAGTTAAAAGTAAAACCTATATTAAGATAAAAAGTAAATGATATACATTATAATTTATACCTTATATAATTCGTTTTATTTTGAATTATTATCTATAGCAAGTGGAAATATTTTAAAAGTAGTCAGTAATTATGTAATGCCATAAATTAAATAGTACATTAGAAAATTAAATATGTTTCTACATATTAAAAAAAAAAATAAATGTATACTCATATCTAGGAAATTTTTTAATTAAGTAATAAAATTGATAAAACTAAAAATTTACTTAGTTTAACTTAAAAATCATAATACTAAAAATTAAAAACAAATATTAAAAGAAGTATTTTAGTGTGCAGGTTGAGTCACTAGTTTGCAACTGGGTATCCTTATGTTGAGATACTTGAGGCAGAGACTGGAAAACTCACAGCTTTATTTATACACTCACAAACACCGCACATAAACAATTAGAGACATATAATATTCAACACATTTAAAAACATATAATTATAGATTCGTGAAAGGACTCCAGTTTAAGCCAAAAATCCGATACCCAGCTATGCGCAGGTGCGATAAATATATTTCCTCTCCAGGTGAAAATCTGTTGGCAACTGACCATTTCTCCTGAACGCCACGGGGGCACTCTTGCCAGTGGGTGTAAGAAAGCCTGGTTTCAATAAATGAAATTATTAATTATTTGTTTGAGCGTTTACAGTAAATGTTTTCAATAAATGCATTTTATCCAACCACTTTTAAAATAAATACGCATAATAAAGATATATATATAGATTAGATGTTAATCCTGATCTACAAAACCTTATGCAACTCTTCAAATTTCTTAAAGTTGAATTATTTTAAAATTTCTTTCTTGTGATTTAGTTGGTTTTCTTGTTGGAATTGAAATTTTCTATTCTTAATAATGTATTATCTGAAACAAATAGACAGACTAATTGCTTTAGATTTTCCTTTAATACGTCATTAAGAATATGCAGGCAATTTTTTTCTAAAAATATCAATCTCTTTCTCTGAATTAGGGCGTAATGTTTCAGCTTTATTACTCCACAGAGCACAAAAGGTAACAAAATTTTCTATAAATTATGCCTTATCAATTTTGAATGAACTGACTGGCAAAAAATCTCGCTTTAGTGAAATAATATTTTAATAATCTAGTTATGTCTTTCTGTTTCCATATCAAAGAATATAGCATTTAATTGAAGAGAATTTCTATAACAACCTTCAGAAACATTCGAATCAATATCAGTATCTATGTCAATAGACAATGAAAAAATGAAATTAATATTAATGACAAAATAACTTATGATCTTCCAGGAGCAATCTATTTATCCTTGAAAAGCCTTATGTGAATTAAAAAATTTTTCTGGTTTTATCACTCGCACATGCATTGCATCCATAATCAAAGTCATATTTAAATTTTGGTATCGCATTTCAATATTTTATTTGACCCAAATATTTACGCTGCTTTAGAACTGTAATGACGTTCATATTGATTTTATTGTTTAAACTTGGTTTTTATTGAATTCTCACATTTTAATTATTTACATTCTTGCATCTTTATTCATTTTAACTGGAATTGATTTTACATCAGCGAGCATACATCTCAAACAAAAAGTACAAGTCAAGGCATTGATTTCAAAGTACCAAATTGCATTGATCTCAAAGTACCAAGTCAAGGCATTGATTTTATATGAACAATTGTTTGTGCAACTTGAACCAAAACATTTGGTCAGAAATGTTTACCTGCCTAATTTATGTTTCTGTTGAAAACAAAATAATTTGAGAAATTGATTTATTCTACATATTTAAAGGTAGGGCTTGACGGCCGAGTGGATAGCGCTCTGGCCCTCGGTACCAGATTTCCGGATAGAGCCCCAGCGGTTCCATGGATGTTTATAGTGGTTCGAATTCACCTTTAAACCGTAGGTTTCTGTCTGGCAGGATCGTAGAGCGCTGGGAGTAATGTTACTCGCGTCAGTAGCATTTCTTCAAGCTACATGTGCTCCCTGGGTAGTGCTAAATGAGCAACGTCGGTGCAGCCCTTCTCATGGCATAAAAGATAACTGTCTAAGTATTTGTCAGCTGTGTTAGAAAAAAATATATATTAAAGGGGATAAATATCGCCCCCAATTTTTTTGCGATTGCATAAATAAATTCTTTAGTCAACTTAATTGATTTTATATGAACAATTGTTTGGTGCAACTAGAGCCTAATGTTTTGGCTATAAACATTTACTTACCTAATCTCTGTTTCTGTAGAAAACAAAATAATTTGAGAAATTGATTCCGTCCAATCTATTAAAGGTGATAAATATTACACCATTTTTTTGCAATTTCATGATTAAATTGTTCATTCAACCTTAAAAAAAATGATCATATTTTTATTCTCAACGGAACCTTTCTAAAGAAAATCAATCATGCTTCAATTTCATTCAATTTAAATTATTTGCTTGTGTGATTGTAAGAAAAAATTCTGAATGGGTTGATCATTTTTTTACAAGACCTCAGTTAAGATCAAAGGTCCATGTGTTAACACGTTATTAACCTCAGGGGAATTTTTCATCATGTCTTACCTTTATGTTCAAAAAAAATTCAAAATGAAGAAATACTTTTTTAAAACTCTCAGATTTTCAAAAGTGCTGAGAAATCAGATATACTTTTAGTACAGACCATATCCTCAAGGCATTTTGAATCAAATTGTGTCGTTGCTTTTAGGGAAGTTAATAAAAGTAACAAAAATTGTTTTATGTCATGAAAATAAAATCTATACAAAAGTAAAAATAAAAATAAATCCCCAAAAATAATCTTTGATTAAAAGAAATACATCAAAAGTATCTTGATCTTTTCTACTGTTAAACTTGACTTTTTATGCTTAGAAAACATGCTTTTGGTAATATTTTCCAAGTTCGGTTCATATTTTATGACAGTACTTTATTTTTATCCAAACAATGAAATAATTTTATGATTTTGAAATAGATATTGCTAAGAACTTTTCTTGGAAAACGATAAAGAACAACTGAACTAACTTTTTATTTATACTTTCTAACACTAAAATACTTCTATTCGTTATAAGCCACCTGTTGCCACTAATTTACTTTGGTTTAAAAATGCAGTAACTGAAAGAGTATTTATTTCGAAACTATAACGTATACACTTATTGCAGCAAAATTTATTGACTTTTCAGTTAACTGTGAAATATGTATCAATTTTTGATTCATAAATTCAGAATGGACAAAGGAATCATCCAATCCAGCAGACTTATAATTTGCAGGACTTAAAGTAGGACAACGGCAGACATTTTTAATAGCAAACTGCATTTGCAAATTATGGGCTTTAGAGATTTCATTTAACTGAACTTTCTTTTCATAAAAAAATAATATAAAAACACTATGTAACACTATAAAGAGAGAAATTATAAGGTATTTTTTTTTTGCTTGATGGTTATAGTATACATAACGAATATAGTACAGAAATTACAAATTTATAGGAAAAGAAGGAAGGTGCACCTAGATAATTTGAAATCGCATACTAATACAGGATATAAATGGTTTCCTGAAACATTTGTGTACGGAAATGAATTAAATTCCAGAAATGAAAAAACGCCATATGAATGAATATGTAGTTTATTAATCAATGTACATTTCCAAAAATAGCATCGTCCACAAATAAAAAAGGCGAAACTACGAATGCATATTAATTTCATGTAAAATTCTTTAGTGAAACATCATAGTATGTTACCCTATTAGTTCGCATAATAGAACTTGGATTGCTTTGTATCAGATCTAACACAATATGCTCTCTCCAGAATCCGTAAGCTTCGTTTAGGAATCATTACTGCTCTATGGAAAGAACCCATCTCAAGTACTCTCTTGTGCAAACGTACTTATAGGCCATCTGTGATTACGCCTTGTAGAACGCCACCACGTACAAGTGCTATGCAACTTGCCAATTGTATTTCGCAGCCCCATAAGCCAGATTATATTCGGTGCTCTTTATTCTTATGATCAGCCATCCTACTTACTACCAGTGCGTTAATGTATGAAATGTAGGGTCTCTGTACAAAACCGCTCAGAATACTCTTATCCGTTAAACGCTATCTAGGACTCCTGAAAAGCATTGGTATGCAATTTCAGTGGTCTAGGTATGTTCTATTCCTCCTAAACATTTCTAACCATGGTGCTCAGACACCTAGTATATAAAAAAAGGCAAATATGCATACGAAATTAAGAAAAATAACTTTAAATAAAATGAGAAAATCACCAAATACAGAAGTGGAAATTTTGAAACTCATCAAGTTGATTTTTTTCAAAAAAAAAATAATAATACATATTTTTAAGACATTAAAATAAATAGTATGTAAATTTACAATAAATATAAAAAATATTTTGAAGTTATATAATACAATTTTTCCATTGATTATTGCAATAAGTCTTCTGACATGCAGAGACAGTTACACCCCATAAATTTTAAAAAATATACATTTATAAAATATATACAGAAAATATATACAGAAAAATTTTAAAAATATATACATTTTTTTTTACAAGAAATTCGTAAAAGGTTTACATTAATAACATAAAAACTAAGCTACCTTTTCATTTTTGATATACTACTTGTCCCACTATGTTAAGCTACTTTTCACAATTCCTGTATCCAAAATGAAAATCAATGAGATTTACGTAACGAAATCCAAACATAAAGGATTAAAGTAAGAAGTATAATGAAAACACAGTTTGACGTCAAGTTCTGGTTTTTTAGAAATTCTTTTAATCTATCTAGTTATTCTTCCCACCAGGCTTATCTTGACCGAACAGAGCCTGGAAATCTCATTAAATCTATGATTTCCTAAAGTTAATTTACCATAAGAAATTTGTAGAGTTTGTCTTATATATGGCGACAGTATTAAAATGTGTAATTCTAAATGTTACCAAATTAATTTATGTAATACCTCTTTTGAATTCATAAAAGCAGCACTAAAAATAGGAAAAAAATGCAGCCATTTTTTAAATATTGGTGCACGTCGTGTTCCACTTATGTAAGCCATACACAACTCATCATGGGGTGACGAAAGGAAGACATCGTCTTCCGGAGAACTTTATGGGTAACTGTCCCTTATTTGCCTCTTGTATGGGGAAAAAGCCCAGAAAACTCTCTCCGAGACGCTTTATACGTTGTCACAGTCACCACCGAGTCTTTTTGTTCCGAAAGCCTTAACTGAAACAAAAGCAGCTACTGGATTAGAACCTGAGCCATTTTGTACGCTGATCTTTTTGCTTCACGCATTATACCACGGTAACCATGCATTTATCAAAAGTGAACATGCTTACATTGAAAAATTAATTACTATGAAAAACATTTCTTAAAATTTGTCATTTATAAAAATGAATACAACTTGGACAAATTAGACTTTTAGTCAAATTTTTTCATCATAATACTTATCAAGTTTTTATAGCTATACAGTATTATCACTTTCTTATAAAAAGGATCCAACTTGATTGTAGTCAGCTAAATTTAATCATTTAATTATCCCATTAAATTCGTAACCAATTCATACTATTAATGAAACGTTGTATTATGTAAGAATAAACTCAGAGCTCTGGAAAGCCTTAAATTATTTTGGTTAAGTCGGAGTATGAGATGCCAGTTCAGCAATAAAATTTCCCTTAATTTGAATTCACACCAAAGGCTAAAGATTCAAGGTTTTTCCGACGTAGTTTTGAAAACTTAAACTTCACGACTAACTTCATTGCGAATTCAAGTTTCCTATTCGTTTAAAGAGGCTTTCGACTCAACTACATAGAATTAAGTTGAAAGCATTGAGTGGGTAACAGGACTGGAGTAAAGACTTCTAATTGGCTCATTATCTTAGTTTTGATGTTACTCCGAGTTTAATCTACTGTTTACAGCATGCCAACTGATTTTGTTTGATATAAGCAAGTATGTGGTATCAGTTTTAACTATTGACCGTATATTCCTAAAAATAAAACATTAAGATGTATAAAGCAATTGAACATTCTTTCATTAAAAAAAATTTCTTTTTAATATTTCTCACTTTCCCTCATTATCAGTTTTAGGAAAATCTGAACATTTTATTTTGTAATACGGGGAAAGAGTGGGTTTTTTAACTTAATTTACTTATTATTATTACTTTTTAGTCACGGGGGAGAAATAACTGTTCTGAAAGATTATTAATTAAATGAAATAAAGATTAAAGATTATTAAATTGGCCCATTTTTTTTTTTTTTTAGTTAGTTTAAATTCTTATAATCCTTCATTCCACACACGAGCATACAAGGACCTGATGACCGAGTGGCTAGCGCTCTGATGCTAGGTACCACAGGGTTCGGGTTCGAATCTCGGCGGTGCCAGGGATGTTTGAAGTGGTTCTGAATCCACTTTAAGCCGTAGGTTCCAGTCCCATATGACACGAGCATCACAGAGTCCAATCAGACTTCTCACCCACATCAGTCCCTAACTGTAAAGGGAGCACTCAGATGGCACAGTGTGGTGTGGTGTAGTCTTAATGGTAAATGAAGATGCAAATTTAGTTCCAAACATGAACATTCCGTACATAAAATATAGTTTGCTTCTTTTGAAAAAAATCATATTTTCAAACAAATTTAAAAAGTGGGATTATTCTCTATTTTTAATGTATGTGCTTAAAATGTGGGAGCCTGATGGTTTGAATGACTAGCTCTCTGACACTCGTCGCCGTAGGTTCTGGTATGAGCCCAGCTGATGCCATGGATGTTATTAATGGTTCGGAATCGACCATAAATCATAGGTCCCGGTCTAATATGACTTTTAGATCGTTGGCCGTAGGACTGACAACCTTACTCCCGTAAAAAGAAAATGTCTGCAGTTTCGGAATCTGGCAGTAGGCGGAAAAAGGCCATGGTCCAACATGGACTGTAGTGCCCCGAGTTAGGTTAAAAGTGACGAAATTGTAAAATCTCTAAATATCATCAAAGCTATTGTTCCATCAACTTACATTTAACATTTTTAATTAAAGTTATTCTTTCTGAATAATTTTAATTAAAACTCGTTAAAATCTGTTGGGTAACAATTTATTACAAAACCTCTCAACAATGAAAAATAAAATATTAATTTTACTGCAGTTTTTTTCCTTCTAAAAGATTCGATTTTTACCCGAAAAGAAGCTGTAACTAAGTTCGTTCAGATTACAATATAGATATAAACTCACACAAATATTTTATCGATTGTAGGAATAATAGCCTATGGAACGCTGTCATTTAAAAAAAAAAAACTGTCGGTGTTGAAAAATTTGGATTACTCATTCTACACACATTCTAAACTATATAAAACTTGTTTTTATCCAAATATTTTCAAAATTTAAAAGATAAAATGTTCAAACAAATAACATCGATCAATAATAACGACAAAGTGTCATAATGTATATTTATTCGTTTGATCAGTTCGATGGAACACAGAGTAACAAAAGATTAATTAATATTCTAAAGCGAAAATTTTTTAAGCAAAATGTTTCTAACTGAAATTTTTGTATGAATGCAAGGATTAATAACGTTTATTACAAAAGAAGTTCAACAAAATATTTTTAAATAGGCACATCAACTTTAATTAATTATTAATTAAGTATACAAAATTAACAGCAAAATTGTTTGATTTAAATTAATTGTAATTTTGATACCATTTTATGAAAAACATATACATCTATAAAATTTATAATTTTAAAATAATAAAACAGAAAACTTTTAATCATTTATAAGGACACAGTTCAGCCGTCTTCAATCTATTGTCGAATTAAAGCAATCAAAAATAAACTTTCTTTTGTAGCATTATTTAATATTATTATAATATAATTTTTTTTTTTTTTTCATATTTATGCAAAAACGGTCTATTTTTTTTTACATTCAATTGCATTAAAAACAATTTAAAGCATTAATTTGAACTTATTATGATTGAAGGAAATTAATAAAAACTACTTAATCAAACTGCAGGAAATATGACTTTTTGACAGTTAGAAAACCTGGATTTGTACACGATGATTGGAAAAGTTCAAAAGTTATCTTTTTTGGTGTAAAAAATTTTTTATCCCCTATTCATTTTAGTCCATGGAAGAAATCTAACTTAAGAGATTCGATATTAAAAAAAAAAAGGATAGAAATCGGTACAAAGTCTAAAGATATATCAAAGTTGTGTAGATATAACGTCGGTGCAAGACTCTTTTCATCAGGGAAAGGGTCTTGTACTTACTTTATATCTGCACAACTGTGGATTAACCTCTCCTGAAGCAACATCTGAGGACCCCTCCTGTACCATCCATCCTTCTCCTTAAACTTTAATCTTGAGCACATGATGATAGAATTTATTTTATTTCGAGAATTTATATATAGAATTGCTGAGCTTTCTATTGAAGTGAAAATTTTGCATCATACAGGATTAAAAAAAATTGCTTTTTAAAGTTTGATTTTCTGGTGTTGTTTCAGGACAAAATGGGCATATTTGGCCAACTGGGCCAAACAATATCTAATAGAACCACATTTGGCTCAGTAAAAGCAATTAAAATTCTAGGCTAATAAAATGAATTAAAAATGTATTTCCAACAAATGCTTAAAATAATTTGATCAAGGAAATTTTAAAAACTTAGCATATGGCATGACACCTAGCTAAATGATTGGTTTCGAGTAAATTCGATCACAAACCTATCAATCAGAAATCATCCCTTTTTCGTCATACTCGACCGCATCCCCAATATTAGAGGAGCATTCGTTTCCGATTCTGATGACTCTGATGGAGTAGAAGGCGGTTTGTTAAATATTTTCCTATTAAACATTGTCTCTCTTTTGAATTCTGTTTCAATTTGTCTTTTTTTCCTTGACGGGCTCGATTAAATGATTTTTTGACTATTGTTTATTTTTACCTAGGTATTTTTTGTTTGTGTTTTCTGAGTACTAGCAACTCTGAATTAACATATGTGGAATTAGATGGAGTTTAAACCCCAATGGAATGAATTTATGCCTTATAGATTTATCTTGCCCCATTTCAGCTCAGATTCTGAAAATGTCGTTTTTGCGTGTTGATTTTCCTCAAATTGGAAAGCTACACTACCCACCAATCCCTATATATAATAATATATTTATAATAATTTTCTTTTATAACATAAAATTACTTTTCATATGGCGGTTGTTATATAATTATAAAATTATTCATAAAATTATCGATTCCGACTCATGGTTCAATGATATAACCTGCGCATTAGCGATGAGGTTCAAACCGCTGGTGGCATTGTTGTAGACACTGTTTCAAAACGAAGAGACACGATGGTGTTTGTGATGTTTAGCATCTTGCCACGTTATTCGAACTACCTGGTGGGAGTTTTCCCTGTTTTCTCCTATACAATACGCAAATGTAGATCCTCCTAAAAGTTCTCCTAACTATCCTCATTCTTCAGCGACTCGGATCCAAGTCAGACGGCCTACCTACGTGAAGGCCTCCCTAATGCCTTGCCTAATGGTGCTCCATCAGAAAAGAAGCTGTCCCCTTTTCCATCCCTCCATAAATAGATTGCTCATGGGGTGACCTTCCTGCACTACAGGACACTGAGGATTAGTCACAAAAAATTATAGTCAAAATATTACTTTTTAAATTTCGTTTAAATCATGTAAGTAATCAAATTTTCAGTTTTAGATAACTATGATATAGAGATAATTATGTACCAGAAAAGTACTTTTAAAGTCCCATCTTTACATTTAAATCCTTGATATTCATTAAAAACTTCAGAAAGTATTTAAAAATTATTAATATAATCCCACTACAGGAAAATCTTCAGGATAACTAATAATCAATCAAAAGAATGGGAGAGTACTACAGATATAAGTAAAAACTAGTGTTGTACTGATCCAAAAAAATGATTAAAAGAAGAACTGCGAGACTAAAGTGACAATAATCCCGGAAAAATCTGACAAAATCCAGCTAGCCCAAGAAAACGTCCCACTTAATTTATAGCGAAAACAACTTACACTAAAAGCCAGCAGGCTGTACTTCAATCATCTAATAACAACAGAGGCGTTGTTCATGATAGGAAAGGATTGTCATCGGAAGTAAGACACGATCTGTTCTCTGATTAGTTATTCCGTCGTAAATCTAACATGCTCAGATTATACGATGGATTTATTTATTCGTT
This sequence comes from Caerostris extrusa, assembly GCA_021605095.1. Classification (NCBI taxonomy): domain Eukaryota; kingdom Metazoa; phylum Arthropoda; class Arachnida; order Araneae; family Araneidae; genus Caerostris; species Caerostris extrusa. Next base: position 31,724 of record BPLR01012036.1, on the reverse strand, counting down.
TGGTTGCAATTTTTTTATAAGTTATTTACACTTTTATATTCTTATTATTTTTGTAACTGTTTTTGTAACGATTTTTGTAACTGTATTCTTATTATTTTTGTAACTGTTGTGTTGTCCGAAAAACATATTTTCCTAAGGACAATAACATTTAATTTTTGTATCAAAATATTTGTTTAAAATGATTTTTTTCCCTAATGTGGAAATAAAAAATTGTTTTCATCACAATTTTATGTTTCTCCATTTCCGATCTTCTTAGTACTGATATAAAATAAACTTCTTCTTTATTCGAGCAACAGATCCATGGTGAGCCAAGGCCATATGCCTATTGGCAGATTTCGAAATAAGGGACGTTTTCCTCTTTGCGGGCCCTACTCCCAACGTTGTACAGTCATATTAGGCAGAGACCTACGGTTTAGATGGCATTCCGAACCACTATAAACATCTATGCCAAACGCCGGGACTTGAACCGGAAACCTGTGGCACCGAGAGCCAGAGCGCTAGTCACTCGGCCGTCAGGCACCATAAAATACACTGTCGTGTTAAGAAAATATGTAATATTTTGACAGACGGAATGGATTTTTAATACAATGTTTGCTCAATCAGTACAAGGAAAACCCAATTTAATAAAAGGCGTTCTATATGCAAATATCTAGAAGGAGATGTCACATTGTACAGCACACAAAACACTTCCTGTCAAAGTGCGCAGTTAAATGTTGATAGATTACAAAAGAAAAATGTTAAAATTCTGTATTAAAGGCTTCTTTGCAAGTCTAAATGATTTCTTACGTATACTATGGTTGGAGAGAAAGCATTCCAGCAACTTAACACTGCTAAAAGGATAGACAAACTTTTTCAAGTTTGTCTATCCTTTTAACAGTGTTAAGCACATTCCAAGAAAGAATTAGCGTGATAAGCACATTCTCAGAGTTCCAGACTGAAAAAAAGTGTCGTTTCACGAGCCTGGAAGCCTTCCAAACCACAAATTACTGCTATAATAAAAAAGATTGGCAATGACCAATAAAGAAAACAATACCAAAGATGACGGATATATATAGTCCTGCAGATGCAACGGTACTATATCAATCAACCCCCCATCCTTTATAAAAAATGGTTTATTCACTCTCCGTTCTGAACGTTGCATCCTAAATACTGTACATCTCATCAATGTAGACACATGTTATTTAGAGATTAATGTCGTTTAAGTATCATTATCGATGCAAGTAAAACCTGAACATATGGAGAAAGGGCAGGCATCCTCTCCTTCTAATATCATAAAACATGCAGTAATGATAATCCTACAGTTCTTATCAGTATGCATTTTGATGAATGGCTGTAATTAGCTCCGAATTTTCGTAGGAGACACTATTTCCGGAAATTGTTAATTTCAACAAGTGTTCCTCTTCGACGTATGTCTTTTCCGATGTGACATTGGCTTACAGGATGATAATGCCAGGTAGATCGGACTTGTGCTGTTTAGAAACATCTAGGAAGGAAAAGCATCATTAGAATAGTGTACTCCTCTTATTTAAATCTCATAGAATATGTGTGGCTTGTTTTGGAGAGCATTTGTGCCAAGTCTTTCGACATGATTATATCCACTGGAGAACGTCCAATAACAGAAACAGTTGTTCAAGAAAGAATAGGTACCCTTACCTTGATAAATTTTAGATATTCTTGAAAAAATTGTGTTGAGTATGGAGAGACTTTGCCAATACCACCATATCTTTACAAAGGAACGACTGTTTAATGTTCTTCTCTCTCGTGTAGACAAGTATTTGTAATTAGCTACTCATCCTATAAAGATTTTTTAATGTGTATCTGACTCTCTATCGTACGTTTTCAATTCATTTTGTTTTATAATGCTTTCTAACCAGCTAAGTACAAAATAATATTTCTTTCTTTTGAATATCATATTTGCCAGAGATTCCTTGTATATTTACAAAAAATCATTTATTAATTTTTACCCACTAGTGTTAATATTGTGTATATTATTGTTGTTCAATGCAGCTGGAAATACAGAAACAGTTTGTGTTTATGCCGTAACTCGAAACCTGCAAGCGGCTGCAGCGCTGTTCACTCATTTAGCACTACACAGGGGGCATGTACAACTTGAAGATATGTTACGGACGCAAGTAATACTACCCTCACAACGCTCTACAATTTTAAGAATAAATCGAGGCCTACCGTTTAAAGTGGATTCCGAAACACTACAAACATCCAAGGCCCCACCGGACCTGATTCGAACCACTGAAATATTGTGTATATATATATTTATATATACATAATATCATTTTGAAATATAAAATTTTTTTTTTTTTTTAAATTTTAACTATGTTTTAATTCTACAACAACAATTTCAATCCTAGGGACAATATCCAACTTTAAATTTGTTAAAATATTATTTGTAATATATTTTAATCTTATTATGGTGTAATCTCTTCTTAATGTGTATCATGTTTTTCACTTAAATCATATATGTAATCATCAACACCCTATAAAATAATTGACAAAAATTAAATATTGAAGAAATACTTATTCATAATAACAAATATTATACTTTGTATATGTATTATCTTATGGGATAAGCAACAACATCATATTTGTCTTACGAGAAAAAAAAATTCCTGCATTTTTATGATTTTCTTTTGCCTTGTAAATTTGATGAATTTCATGGCATATTTTCTTCCATTTGTATCCCTTTTTACCTCTGTATTCGGGCCACGTACGCCATTTCTTGGTTGAATTCTTTCTTCTACTTTTAAACAGAAGTCTACTTTCAAAACAGGAAAAGTTTCATGAACTTTTTCAAGTTTCTTTACAGGAAAAATCTCCCTCTCTCTTTCCCCATTCGAGTGATGGCTGTTATTGATCCTAGAGAAGTTTTAATGTGTCTACAGTTTTCGTAAGGAATTTATACTGCTGTGCCCAAAAAGTAAAACCATTTATTTTTTTTTCAAAACTCTTTATTTATTTATTCTTCCAAATTTATTTCATTCACTTCAAAGTAATCCCCTCGGATATAATGCACTTATGCCAATTTTTTTCCAATCCTTAGTGCAAGCTAAAAAGTCATTGTCAGGGATGGCCTTCACAGCGCGAGCTGATTCAAGTCGAATCTCTTCAATCGACTCAAAACGGTGTCTCCGGAGTGGTCTTTTGAGTTTAGGGAATAGCCAGAAGTCGCACGAGCTGGTCTAAGTGTGAGCTGGCGCATTCAGTGTTTTCAGTACCAATCGAGATTTGACGCGTTTGAGAAAATTGAATTGACAGATCCTTTTGATATTCCAACATCAGCAGCAGGGTCTCTAATTGTAAATCTACGGTTTGCAACCACCAAATCTTTAATTTTTGGACGTGAGCTTCGTCTGTTGAGGTTGATGGTCGATCAGAGGGCTCTTCGTCTTCGACGCATTCTCTGCCTTCTTTGAACTGTTTATACCACTTCTAAACATTTATTTCCGATATAGGAAGGATCACCGAAAGCTTTCTGCAACATTCTATACGTTTCCGCAAACAAAATTTAATGCAAGTTCTTTGCTAAGTTAATTCGGACATTTCAAAAATCGCCGGTATCAGTTTTAGCGTCTCACAAAGCCAGCGTAACTCAAACACTAATAAATAATTGGACATCAAATTTCACACAGATGTCAAAGATAGTGCCAGCAACTTAAAAAAAAAAAATTGAAATTCCAAAGCCCAGGAAATTTTAAATTGAAAATTGGTTTCTCTTTTTGGACACAGTAGTATACTATGGGATTGTTCTTGTACTGCTTGTGGAACGATATGGGTTTCATTTTTGGCGAAAAGTCACGAAGAATCAATGCAGTGTGAGTTGGCGCATTCAGTGTTTTCAGTACCAATCGAGATTTGACGCGTTTGAGGCCCAAAATGGAATTGACCGATCCTTTTGTAATTCCAACATCATCAGCAATGACTCTAATTGTAAATCGAAGGTTTGCAAGCACGGTTTTGGACGTGAACTTCGTCGGTTATGGTTGATGGTCGACCAGAGGGATCTCCGTCTTCAATGCGTTCTCTGACTTCTTTGAACTATTTATACCCCTTCTAAACATTTCTTTCCGATGTAGGAAAGCTCACCGAATGCCTTCTGTAACATTCAATACGTTTCCGCAAACAAAATTTAATGCAAGTTCTTTTTGCTCCATTAATTCAGACATTTCAAAGATCGCCGGAATGTTTCAGCGTCTCACAAAGCCAAGCGTAACTCAAACACTAATGAATATTTTGACATCACATTTCACACAGATGTCAAGGACAGTGCAAGCAACCTAAAAAAGAAAAGAAAATTGAAATTTCATAAGCCCATGGAATTTTAAATTGAAAATTGGTCTTTCTTTTTGGACACAGTAGTATACTCAACGAAAATTTCTTATTTAAATAGTATTTTAATGAAAACTAACCTCTAAAATAAATTATCTTCTTTGTAGTTTGGTATATTGAAATTGATATTTATGATTATTGAAAGTATAAATCTATAATTATATAATGCAAAGTTTTCAATGTGTGTTACGATATTGCATTAACTCTTTTTTCGTTGTACTTATATTGTATTGAGTGCTTTGGGATGTTAAAATGCTTAAATGTTTTTAAATAAATAAGACTACATTATTTTTTATTGAATCTTTAAACGCCTATTTTAAAAGTTAAATTTTATAGTATATAGAAATCTTGAAAAGAATTACTTTCCTTACATCCCTTTTAAGTGTTAAAACAATGCCCTTAGAGATTATCTAATATTAAAACAATTTTAATAAACACATTTTTAACTTCCGGTTTTTAAATTTACATTAAATGTCACCGTGATAACTATATCCATGTTTTACAAATTTATTTAATAAATATTCTGAAGAGCAATAGAGTTTCAAAGAGCAATTTAATTTTTTTGTCAGAAATCATTTATAATTATGATAATGACTATGACAGCACAATCATTTATATTGTCAAACCAGCTTTGTATATCTAAGAATTATTTTTAAAAAAACAATAAATTCTGAAATAAAAAAAGGCATAAAATATTTAATTCTAACTGTGCATCTTCGGAATTTTTTTTTTTTTTTGTACCTGAATTTTATGTGAAAATTTTTCTTAAAACTTTTATTTTCGCAAATGATTTCAATATAATTATTATTAAAAGGCCGAATTATTGCTTTTGTTTTTATATTAATTATAGAATGAGGAGAAAAAAAGCTTTTTAGAAAACATTCGTAAACATTTAAGCAGTTATTAATGAAAAATAATTTTTTTCTTTTTTTGCACTGAATTTTTTTTTTGCTTTCTTTTTGCATAATTTGAAGATATCATTTTTGCGCTTTTCATAGCAAAAAGATATCTTCAAATTTTGCTTTATCTGATCCTGCATTTACAGACTTTGAAAATGAACCAAAGCTTATAAACTGCCATGAACCATATCCCACTAGCTCGAAATCTTGCCTTCAGTTAAAGTAAGGAAAGAAAATCCAAAAAAATAAAAGTTACCCATAAGCTATCATATTCTAAACACTCACCTCACAACATACTTCTACTTACACTAAAATGGCTAAGAAACTAATTTTCTACAGCTCATGCAATAGTTAAACCAGCTATTATCATTTATTTCATGTCCGACAGCAGAATAATAGGAATAATTTACTCACCATCTAAAATTCTGATAAAACTTTCTTTTCAAAAACCTAAAACCACCGACTCGGTTTCGTTCGTCTGTTTTATATTGACTCCATTTAATTCCACACATGTTAATTCAGCAGTTGTTAGTACTCAGAAAACACAATTACCGTTAAACTAAACCTACTAAGTAAACCCATTAAACGCAAAAAAAAAAAGACCCCTAAGTAAAAATAAACAATAGTCAAAAATCATTTAATCGAGCCCGTCAAGAAAAAAAAAAAAAGACAAATTGAAACAGAATTCAAAAGAGACAATGTTTAATAGGAAAATCATTTAACAAACCGCCTCATTCAGAGTCATCAGAATCGGAAACGAATGCTCCTCTAATATTGGGGATGCGTCCAGTATGACGAAAATGGATGATTTCTGATTGATATGTTTTTAATCGAATTGAATTGAAACTAATATTTTGGCTAGGTGTCATTCCATATGCTGAGTTTTTAAAATTTCCTTGATCAAATTATTTTAGGCATTTGTTGGAAATACATTTTTAGTTGTTTCATTCTTTTCTATTCCATGACTTTAGCCAGAGTGAATACCTACCGCTTGAGGTCGCCACCAATTCATGCATGGTACGCCGCTAAATATCCTGGTATGTCCTTGCAGAGCTCAAGTCCTAGATCTGCTTAAACGGTTTTAGCTAGACTAAGGACTGGCCACACTAAGAGTTGGACCTTCAATGGAGACGAGAAGACATATACCCTTTGTCATTGTTCGGCCATCGCGTCTGCCTCTCATCTAATAGATTGTATGGATGCCTCTGTGAGGCAACTGTTGAATGAGGGGAGGACCGTTTACGATCTATTGATGCAGCATGATCTACTGGACTTGGTTTAGGATTCTAAATCAAGGGGATAAGCAACAACAGCAATACATTTTAATTCATTTTATTAGCCTAGAATTTTAATTGCTTTTACTGACTGAGCCAAATGTGGTTCTATTAGATATTGTTTGGCCCAGTTTCGCCAAATATGCCCATTTTGCCCTGAAACAGCACAAAAAAAATCAAACTTTAAAAACAGTTGTTTTTTTTTTAATCCTGTATGATGCAAAAATTTTTCAGTTCACTAGAAAGCTCGGCAATTCTATATATAAATTCTCGAAATAAAATAAATTCTATCATCATGTGCTCAAGATTAAAGTTTTAAACCTCTAAAATTCCTTTGAATAAATTCCTTTAATTGTACGATTTAAATTTAAGATTTTTTTTTTTTAAGAAACTGTAAGAAACAAAGATTTAAATTGTTTATAGCAACTAATTGTTGATATGCTGTATGACATTTAATGGTAAAATGCGATTTGTCGTAAAGTTTTATTAAAAGGAAATTACATTTAAAATATTTTATTATCTCAAAAGATAATGAAAAACTTTATTAATTATAAATTAATGATTTGTAACAAAACAATATTTTCAGTTTTAAATGTCAATAAAATATTTCCCATACAGAGTAAAAATTATTTATTCGACTTTTGATAAAATATTTTTATATAAAAATTTTGTGAGAGTGATTTAATTACTACCTTTTATTTCAATATTTAAATAATTACTTATTTTTGTAAATTTAAAACGTAAATATTAAATATAGTTGCTTTATATTTTATAAATTTATTCTTTTTATATTTTTTAGTGTATGATGTATTGTGTTGCAATATTATTTTCAATCAAATATATTTAAAACTAATTCTATGTAATATTATACAAAATAAATGCAAAATATACAAAATTAATATTAAAAAAATATAAAATATGTAAAGTTTTAAATGCTATACAGTTTTAAATGAAAAACTAATATGAATTGTAATTTACATTTTTAATGATTTGAAAATGAATTCTTTTAAATATAAATGAACTAAAGTAAATTTTTTTGTTTAAATATTCCAAGATTTTATCAAATACAACTTAATAATTGTCGTTTTATATTTTTAAGAGAAAGTTAGATGGAAAAAAAAAGTAATCTTATTCAAATCTGATACAAATTTCTGAATAAAAAACTACTTTAAAATGATAAATAAGTAAAATTTATCCTTAAAAAATGTGAGTTAAAATAAAATCACTAAAACTTATTATTATATATAGAGAAAATATATATAAAAACAGATAGGAAAACGTTTCTTTTGAATTTGTACCATTAAACCTTTGTTGGAAACGTTGGGGATTAACAGCAAATCCTACATAACAAGCGATGTGAAATTAGTCTATAAAAAAAAGAAAAACAAAGCAAACAAGAAAAAAATCAATGTTTTTTATTTCTTTTTTAAAAGAAATATACTCACAAGAGAGTATCATTTAATGAAGTGGTAAAAGAAAATATTGCTTTTCTATTATATTAATATTAATATATTATTTCTGTGTCATTTACACGATTAACTTGAAAATTATATACTTCCTCTAAATCAGGGGTGGCCAACTCAAATGATCTTGCTGGCCACTTTGAAATGCATCCTAACTCCGCTGTCGCAAATAAAATTATATATCCCCATTTTTTTAGATTTAGACACACTATGGACATTTTTTTGTAGTGAAAAATTAAATCATAATGAGTTATTATTTTTATGTTTACAATTATTTTTGCATGTAAACATAGATAATATAATATTAATAATACTAAACGAACATTGCAAAGAAATATATAACGCTAAAAATGAAATATAAAATATATATAAATAGAAACGAAATTAAAAAAATGAAATCATTAAAAAATATGTATTTTACTAGTGTGATATTTGTTTCTCCCCTCTTTCACATAGCTTTTGCAAATCGATCTCAATTTGGGTAATTGCACATCGCAATGGGTGTTGCAGATTAGCGTCCGTTATGTTTGATGACCAATGTATTAAAACAATATATTATGTATGTATCCATATATTCAAAAATAGGCTGCCAAAATTATGAGGAAAAAAAACTTTTATATTAAAATAGTTAATGTGTTTAGTCAGTTTAATTTTCGAAAAAAAAATATTCGCAGGTGTAAATTGAACCAAAAGCGCTAACAGCTTCAACTAAGAGTCTGGTTTGCACTGCTATCAATAATTAACTGTGCGTATCTGGGGATGGTCACTGCGTGACTGAGATCACTTAAAGTGAAACATAGAAGCTGTTAAATTAGAGGTTCTAAGATGCGCGCGCATCATATTCGCAGAATAATTAAATTACATTTGTCATTTATTTGCAAGAATAGTATTTTAAAATCAAAGTTAATTTTTCCTCATAATTTTCGCAGCTAATTTTTGAATATATTGATACACACATAATGTATTTTTTTTTAATACATTGGATTTTTTTTAATACATTGGTGTGATAAATCTCACAGGCCGGAAAATATTCAAGGCTGGCTGCTGGTTGGCTATTCCTATTCTAAATTTTTATATTTTTGTAATCCTTGCTATGCTGAAAAAAATATATATTTAAAAATTGATTTAATTGCAAGACATCAATTCGTAGCCGGTTTAAAAAATAAATTTCTTGAGTATTAAAAATCAAATATTTCATGTATTCAATAAATAAGTTAAAAATGATATTTTTAGCATTAAAAAGTGTTTATTTAAAGACATATTAACTATAATTTACAGTATTATCAAGAATTGTATTTTAGTATGTTAAGTAACATAAACGTGGATAATGTTGATATGTATTTTCCAAATATTAATGCATGTTTACTTGTGCTGCCATCTAGGAGCGATTCTGAGAGAGATGAACTAAGAAATTCTCGCCATTGTTTGATCCGATTTACCTGCAGCCGTCAACAGAGGGCACCACCAGAGCAAGTCTTGAGTATTCATAGGCAAGGTTTGGAAATACAACATGCTCGGAAACAGGTGAATAATGTCAATTCAAAACTAAAAATAAATAGTTTATACATTTTTATGGATTGTTTTTACAGTTTTATTTCTTATTTTTGTATTTTGAAGTTTCATCTTATTGCATTTTTAAATAATTAGATGGAAAACAAACAGCATTTTAAATTGAAAATCAAATCAATAAAAAATAAGTTATTAAAATAACTTACTAAAGCTAATAAAGATTCAATTGTTTACATATAAATACAATAAATTTGTAACAATACTGAACTTGCTGAAAATTAAGGGTATAAAAATTGTCTATTAAAATTATTTATGTCATTTGCAAAGCAACTAAGATTTATTAATTTTGTCTAAAAAAATTACAAAAAATGTTCTCAAAAAATTAAATTGTTAATAAAAATGTATTAATTTTAACAAATCTCCCTTATTAAATATTTATTACTAACATAAATTCTCAAAAATATTGAACCTGTTGAAAATTAAGGACATAAAAAATTGTTTATTTAAATTATATATGTCATATGCACATTTGCAAAACAACTAGGATTTTATAAATTTATATAGAAAAAAATTACAACAAATTTTCTCAAAAAACCAAATTGTCAATAAAAAATATATTAATTTTAATAAATATTTCTCTAGTTATATTTATTTTTAATCAGAAAGTTTCCTAATAATATATCTTTTTTTTTCAAAATAATTGAAGTCAAATGAAAATGTTAAAATCCTCTGTATTACAATATATAAAACTTTAAATTTCACACTTATATATTTATGTATTTTTTAATATGAAATATGACTACATATTTATACTACTACATAAAATATATTTATCTACATAATTATTTATCTACATAATTATTTATCTACACAATTATTTATCTGCATATTATTTTATATAAAATATACTACAGATTTAAGTGTTAATCCTTTTTTTTAAACTTTGTTTTGCATAGTATTAATAATGAAATTTAAATGCCATTGGACTCTTACATATAAATATTCTATCATAGAGACTATCTATTATTTGCAAAATGACGATAATGCATTAAAATATTAAAATATTATGACATATATTTTTACAGTTAATTTTTGATGTCTAAAAACTTTTCTATAATTAACATACCAATAATAATAATAATTTATTAATTTTCTCTTTTTAAACATGATAATAAGGCAATCAGAAGATGGTCATTATTTTAAAAGACTGTGCAGACTCTTAAACTTCAAAGTAATCAAAAATTTCTCGTTAACAAACATTATGTTCTTTTTGATACCTTTCTAATTAAAAATGCAAGGAATTTTTAATAGAGCGTATTTATGATTAGAAAAATATCGAGTCTTTAGTAAAATTTTGAATGTTTTAAAAATATAATTACTAATTAAACATAGAAACAATGTAAAAAAAGGTTGGTTTTTTGCAGTAAATTATTTACTGAATTTCAAACTCGAGTATTAATTTGAACACTGCAGACATATTTTATCATTAATGAATTTTACATCAAATAATTAAGAATATTTTCATTCATGTTTATTAAACAGAATATTAAATTAGTTTTTGTTTAGAAAATTTTATTCGTAAACAAAAAAGCATAATGAATGGGTGTGTTCAAGCAACGCCATCTGTAAAGGGGAATCCCCATCTGTTATGGGGATTCCCGGAGCCGAAGAGGAGTTGCGTGTGTGTGAAAAAAAAAAGAGGTAGTGGCGAGACCATCCTCAGTTTGATAGCGACCAAAATAAAACGAGAAAGTTTTACAGTCCACATCTTGTTTTTGTTTTTAAATTAGTGTGAAAGAGCTATTGAACAAAAAATGAATTCAATATAAATCAAAAATATTAGATAAATCCCAATCCTTACATTTATCAAATATAGTTTTTAATTTTCATTTTACGTTAACTTTTGAAATCTGAAACAAAAATATTTTTTAATAAAAAAATTAGACCAACGTAGGAAGGTAGGTCAAATGAAAATACTTCATTAAATATTAAAGAAAATCCATACATATTGTCAACACTTTGACAATATGTAAGAATTTTCAATTCAGTTGAGAATTATATTGACAATTCAACTCAACATTGAAAGTTTTAAGGTTTTCAAATACCTTTAAGGTTTTCACTTTATTCAGTATATCCGATGATCAATGAAATCAATTTTTTTACATTATACTAAACGCTGAGTGATTATGTAATTGTAGTTAACATCGTTAAAATATACTTAAATAATTTTTTTTTTAATGAAAAAAACAAATTCTTATAAACAATTCTGAGTAGACTTTGGAGAAAAATATTCTTACACAGTCATTTAAAATATAAAATAAGTAGATTTATTTTGAGTGGATGTTTCTATTGAACTGTTTTAAAATGCGAGACATCTGTTAAAGATGTTCCAAATCTGGATAAATTAAATCGAGATATAATGTGGAGAGTATTGTGGCTCCTGAAACGATAAACTAAAAAGGGGAAAGTACCCCAGAACCATCAATATGAGTTTCAATTAAATTAAGAGCTGCCTCGAGTGATGTATGATAGATTGCACAGCTAATCAGAAGAATATTGTCCAGAAAAATTATGCACTTAAGAGGTGTAGATACATTTGTAATATGTACAAAAACGATGCAAACTTGTTTTTCATTTGTTAAATAAATTATGCCTAACTTATATCATTTATTTCGAACTTATTCCAATCGTGGTTCAATGGTAATTTGTGCAACTAGCATGCAGGAGTAATCAGATTCAGATTCTCCGGAAGTTCTGTTGCTGTCACTTCCTTCATAAACGAAGAGACAGTTCATAAACGACTGAGCAAAACGCCTCACATCTATAGTAATGATTTTCCCATTTTCCCCCATAGACAAATAGGGTGGTACCCCTCAAAGTCCTCCCTGCCTGTCTGAAAGTCCTGTTTTGCTTATTTTTCATCGATGAGTTATTTGTAGTAATCACATATATAAAACGAGGCTCAGCAATGTTCAAAAATAAAAAATAATAATACTTATAATAATCCTCGATTACTAGCATTCTCTGGTCGCTTACGCTACAGCAATCGGTTTGAAAAACAGATAGCTATTGTATCAGTCTCACATATATATTCAAAATTAACCAAGTTTCGCCATTAGGATCCGTAAATGTGGGAACAGTCATCCTTATAATTGCTAGTATCCTCTTACCTATCCTTCCCATTATAACATCATAAACAAGCTGAGCAAGTCCTTTCCCAACTTGAATAAGTATATATGGTACATTAAAAAAATATGTTGTATATTTGTATATTATTTTTGTAAAAAATATTTGTATATTCTTAATGGAAAACATTTGTATATTCTTTATATATAGTATTCTTTATGAAAAAAACATTTATATATTTTTTTATACATTCTTTATGAAAAATAATGTTTCTTTTGATTTATAATCATTACACCACAGACACACAGTATGTCATCAACACAATTTTGAGAAAAGCAATTAATGTTTTAGAAATATAACATTTATTTCATACATCAAAAGTATAATTCTTTTGTTGAATAGATTAAATCCATAACGTTTAATTTTCATTAAAAAAATTTTACAATGAATCTAAAAATTAATTTCGTTCATCGAAAATTCATTACTTTAGCCTCTCAAATGTCTTTAGAATTCATGTTTTAATTGTGATTTTTTTAAAAATAACTAAACTATGAACAGTAAATATTTTAGCAATGAACCCATCTATCTACATACACATTTCAAAACCTTACATTCTCAGAAAACCAAAATTTTAATTAAATATTTCCATTTTCAAGATTTAAATGGGTTCTTTAAGGATCGAATAAATTACAACTGTACCTTTTGAGATCTGTTTCTGCAACCGTGTGGAACATATTTACTTTTATTATTTGCTTTTTTTTTTTTTTAATTTCAACCTCACTAGTTCCCATCCTTTTAAGAAATTCATTAAAAGTTTTTAAGATTTCCTACATGTTTTCCATCTATCATTAAGTTGTATGGAATGTTAAAAATCAATCGTTACTTAAGTTTAAATTAAGATTCTCGTTTTCTGCGATATTCGTTCCCACTTAATTTCATTCATAATAGTATTGATTAAAAAGGAATTCAAGCAGAAGAAAAATAACAAGATGTTCTTTAAGAAGATTTAAAATTACATTTCTACTTTTAATACTGCTTTTTATTTAATTTCTTAAGTCATTGCATTAGTACGTCATTACATTATAATTTTAAATTTAAAAACTAATAATGTAGCTTATTATTTTTTATTACTTAAAAATTATGTGTTTTAGCATTTAAACTGAAAAAAAGTGAATAATTACACTAGTTTTGAATTAATGTAATTTTTTTTTTTTTAAATAATTATTTTTTTTAATAAATGGTTTTATTATACGGGAACGCGATGTTTTTTTTATTATTATTATTATTTTAAAATGTGTTTCATATAGTATACCAAACGAGAAAAATTGTCCAAAATAAAAGAAATATGAAAATCTGTTATTGTATAAATACGGAAAAAACGATTATATTTATAATATTTATATTAATAATACTGTATTTTCTTATTATCGTCGTATGCAGAGCCTTATAAATTATTTCTAAAAGATAATTGGTTATTTTCAATATTTGATAACTATGACTTTGTAATAATTCAATATATGTGAAACTTGAGTACTTTTACATATTTTTAAAAGGTAAATTATTTCTTAATGACCATATTATAATGATGTTAGACTTCCTTTGAATATGGACATTATGGCTAATTAAATGTCATTATTAATGATAACATTACTGTTTTGTAAATGCTAATCGTAGAATATCATAATTTCGATTTGGACATTGCAGACTATCAACTTGGAAAAAAAAAGTGCGAAAATTCGTAATATAATAAATTTTCTTCTTTTCTTTCAAGATATTTGCATTATTTTAGTATTGCTCCAATAAACTGGCGAATGAATAATAACTTTTCTTAGCAAATATTACTTCGGTATATAGAGACTATTCCCTATAGAGTACTAGGAATTGATGGCTTTGAATGAGACTTTCAAGGCCATACTTATCTTATGAAAGAAAATTCAAAGAATCCAATAGATATTCCTACTATCCCTGCCAGGCACTATGTACTAAAGAACCCCAATTTTATTTTGAACATTTTTTTCTGCTTGGTATATTATGTAAAATAAAATTAATAAAAATCCATATGATTCCAGATAAAAAAATATTAAATATATTTATTTAAGATTAAAAAAATATAATAATTCAAAGAAATCAGAGTAATTATTTACAGTTTTTCTGTTAAAATACTAAAAGTATTACTTTTTTACAATAAAAAATAATAATGTTACTTTTTATTTATTTTGGGATTCAGTATGTAATAATGATACTACTACTACTACTACTGAACCAATACTACTACTTCAGAAAATAAATAAAAAACAATATTAATAGTAAAAGCTTTATTTTAGCTCTTTCTTGTAATGCTTCTATTTAAATTTCTTTTTTTCAGTATTATTTATCAAGATTAATAGTAATAAAATTAATTGAAAACTAATAGATTTAATAAAAGTTGATTTAATAAACAAAATTAAACTAATGAATTAACTAATGAACAAAAATTCGTTTGATGTTAGCGACGTCATTAAAGACGTTGCTTTGAAAAATGGGTGAACTTGTGGATTGGGTCAGTCTTTCAGAGCATGCCAACAGTATCATTTAAACTCTTGTTCATTAGCTTTTAAAAAAGTTTTATTAAAACGAATGTGAAGATTTACATTAAAAATTGATAATTTGATAATTCTTACATTTCAGGTTATCAAGATGCTCATCCTAGTCATTATCTTATTCCTTCTATGCTGGGGTCCACGACTGGTCATGCACGCCATGATCAAGCACGGTCTCAACAATTTCACTGTCCACATGTACAACATGCGTGTTGCAGCCTATCTCCTCTCCTTCACCCACTCTGCCATCAACCCCATCATCTACGGCTTCATGTCCACCAACTTCAGGAAGATGATGCTCCAGTGCTGCAAGGATAGCGTCTGCTGCAAGGTGTCCTGCTCTTCCTGCGGCAAGGCGAGTCGCCCTGTCGTAGAGGAACACCGTGCTCAGCGCCGCACGGTGTCAGATTCTTACGAGTTCAGCACCCTGACCACGAGCACCAGGAGATCTCGTCAAGCCAATTCCGTCAACGTGGAAGATGCGAAGATGAAGAGGAATGAGGAACAGTGGACAGCTGTCTGAAACGATTTTCTTTGTTGCCAATTAAAGAAACGAAGTATTTGGAAAAATATTTCATTTGTGCCATATGTACACTTTACAAATTTTCTTTGTTACAGATGAGGTTTTTTTCCCTTTTGTTTTAAAATTATTGACACAATGTAATAATAATTGTTAAAATCAGTAAAAAAACATTCAAGTGGCAACTCTTTTTAAACGATTACATTGTTTATAGAATCAATAACTGTTTATAAATTTCTATAAGGCACATACAAGATTAAAATAAGGTATCAGGTTACTTCCTTGATATCAAGATATTTGTACATTTAACCAAATCAAAGTAATTGGATACTTTTTGTATTAAATTTTTAAAAACAGTTAATTTACCTTGATATTCAAATATCTATTTAATTCGATTTAAATTCATATTCGAACATATTTATATTAACTAAGCGATATTCAATCTGTCTGCATTCCTTTAAATTAAAAATTTTAACACTTATGATAAAATTAATTTGCGTGGTGGTTATTTAAAAATAACTCTGAATAAGTATTAAAAATACAAATAATTATGTATTGATTCATATTCAATAGAATAAAAATAAAATAACTACATTGGGGAAAAATTAAATATTTTAAAAATACAAATAACAATTACCACCCAATGTTACATTATTATTGAATTTTCAAAGCTGAAAATGTTATGTAAAATAACTAACTAAGTAAATATATAAAGGATAAACTAAAAAAGAGTAATGATTGATTATTTCATAATTAAAAACGTGTAAATATTGAAAAATTATTCCATAAAATTAGTTCGTATTGATATTGCATCCTTCATCTCTATCATAAGTATGTTTTCTAAAAATATCCACCTTACAATAGCATCTTCACATATATACTTTGGTGTAAATAAAAATTTAAAAAAAATCCCTTTCTTAGTAGAGAAATTATGTCACATGTCAAAACTGTTCCTGCATTATCAAAGAAAAAAATACTATTGCATAACAATAAATATTTCAAAATCATCTTTTAAAGTATCAGCGTCTTTAAATTGACGAACATTCATTTTTAAATACAATTGTTATTGTGTTTTAGGTCTCTGTTTGAATATCTTATATTGCATCCGTTCTACTTTCAAGTGTTCATATAGATGTTCTGTTTAATTTTTGATTCTGATTATAACTTGTCTTCTAAACTTTCACTGTTGACAGTTTTACTTTTTGTTCAATGATTTCAAGAAATTAATATATTCCAAAAGTCTTATATGTTAGAGTGATATCAGGATCAGGAATTGCAGTGTTATATAAGTATGTAGGGCTGATGGAAAATGCATGTTTATGAAGCAAATTATTATAAATGTCTGTTACTTTTACTTTGACACCAAAAATAAAAAGTGTTTATTAAATTAACAAAATGGCATATTAAGTTAGTAATACTTTATTGTAATGAATTTGTTTAGTTGAATTTATAAAAAAAATTACAAAAATATTTTTAGTCTTTAACTCTTCTCGACAGTAATAAATTTTAACATTACATGCATTTCAAATATTTTGTACTATGGAACAAAACCAAATGTCTGAGAATTAATGTTTCTCTCATTCTTATTGATGATCATGAATTAATAGTTAAAAATATTGATTTGCATGGTAATTAGTTGAAAATAATTATTGAAATATAAAAAAATTATATCTTAAAGTGAAGATTCATGCCTGGATGTGACATTTTTTTACTCATAAATATTTTTTTCACATACAAGGAAATATATTTGAAATATTTTTATTCATCATAAAAATTTTCTGTCTAAACTCAATATTGCTTAATGAATAGTTTTTGGGTTAAGAGATGAATGTTTATATAACGTAACTACGCGGTATGTTCGCCAATTGGCTACAATGGTCTGACCTTTGGTACCACAGGCTTTAAGTGGTTCGAATCTTGGCGGTGACATGGGTGTTTGTTAGTGATTCGGAATCCACATTAAACTATAGGTCCAGATTTAATTAGCCTAAAGTGTGGAAAAATGACCGTAGGGGACAAACCAAAAGAACATGATTAAACAGATTTTTAGAGGTGTTTATTCTATTACAAAATAAAGTTATGTAACATACGAATTCAACCAACTGTTTCTTTAATATTTCAGTTTTGTTTAGCGAAAATGTACGTTTAACACTGCATACCCGTAAAATTCAATAGTTTGAGAAAATATATCACATTCAACATTAAATATATTGAACCTTTACAAGCAAATTTATTTTACTTTCATATTTTGTATCATATGTTTTAAATTTCTTGCATTACTGAATGCGGTAGGATAATTGTGAATGTATGATATGACAGTTTGTTGAATGATATAGAAGATTACACGTGAAATAAATGACTGACCATTCACTAGAATAAAGAGCTGACTCAATAACTAAACACGATATAAAAACTGAATCTTCTTTACAATTTGTTTCAAACCAACTATGACGGAGTTTAGTACAATGTAGAGTTACTAAATATTGTTGCAAATGTATGATATGACAGTTTATTGAATGTTACAAGAGGTTACAGTTGGTGAAATAAATGACTGTCCATACACTAGCATAAAGACCAGACTCCATAAATAAACAAGATATAAAAACTGAATCTTCTTCACAATTTATTTCATACCCCCTTTAAAGGAGTTTAGTACAGTGTACCCTCACAATGCACCACTAAAATTGTGAGACAATTATACTTACAATTACTCATTATTAAGAATATCTGAGCACAAATGTTCAAATAAATACTCAATTTATGTGTATGCTGTACCCATTTTCTAGTCAATCTAACATTTTAAGATATACTATCTGTACTTGTTTCATAGTTAGATATATATATAGAGAGCAGTTGTGTATAATATGAATTCATGTTTTACTAGTGAAAAGTATAATTTCAAATGACCATAAAGAATTTGAAGTATAAAGTTTAAAATGTGGAAAGTTAATTTTGAAAGAAGAATTAACCTTTCTGAGAGGTTAAAAATGCAACGCTCACTAAGAATTATTATTTAACAGTTTAAAATTACATTTAACAAACTTGTTTAAATTTATTTAGAATAATATAAAAATGCATTATATTTTTAGTAGTTATAAAAGCTTAAAACTTTCTATAGACTTCATGTACATGCGAATAAAACCTTTGCAATCGAGATAGTTAACAAGAACCAACATCCATAAATTACTCCAAAGAAATAAAATGTGATGTTAAAAATCTATATTGAAATTGCTCTAAATCTGATGTCTGTTATCTTTAATAAAAAATATAAATCATATATTTTATATGTCATAAAGCATTTTCTAATAATACATCATTATTTGATATTTTTTATAATTATTTTCTGACGATTTTAAACTTTCTTTATTTCTTTTTTATCTTCAGATTTAAATTCACATTCCTAATTTTTGTTAAAAATATTTTTTTAGTTTTTCAAGTGAAAATTATCTATTATTGTTCAAGAGATGAAATATTTTTGAGGAATTTACAATCAATTTTCAGAAAATTTCATTTAGTATTTTTTTTTCCAAAATGTTTGTTCAATAAATCTTTTATTTTTAAGTAATAAAAATTATACACATTAAACGGGATTTTCCCTTTTTGATGCATACCTGAAAAAAAAATTTCGTATAAAAATCCATTACTAATATGTTTCAAAATGAAGTTTAATGAAATAATTATCGGTTTTTCTATTTTATAGAAAACCAGTAACATCTCGTTATATATAATAATGATCCTTATTAATAAGATTATCATTTATTATTATGCATAATAATATAATGATCTATATTTTTTTGAGAATTCGTGACATTAATAAATAAAAAATAAATATAGAAAAACCGTTTCTGAAAATATCTTTGAAAGTAAAATTTATGAAGTCTTTAAATTGATATCAATGCAGCACAAAATTTACACAGTGCCCATTTTTAACTATAATCGAACTTCGCTTAAATAAAAGTATTTTATGTATTTCAGATTAAAGTTAAAAGATACGAAATAAATTTATAATAAATGTCAAAACATCATTTTTAAAGATGATAAAAAAAAAATTGTTTACATTTTTACAGTATGTGTAGTATCTTTTTATTTTTTTCCATGAGTGGAAAAAATGGAATTCTGAAAATATCCATTTAAATTACCTACTATGTACATCACAATTAAATATGTAATGCAAATTCTATTTGTAATGTATTATCTTATAAATAATTCTTAATTCGTTTTAGATAATTGATATACTTAAGATGCTAATGTAATATACACATGTAAATATTGCATTAAGATGACGATGCCATTGTTATGCAATTATTTAATTATTTAATGTATGCAACAATTTAATATTATAATAGATTTTCATTATACATTGAATATATCTCACTTATCCCATCTAAATTCAATATCGCCTGACTGTCTCATGTGAAACACGTTAACTTTCTAATAATATTTAAATTTATTTGATCATGTCTTGAACACTGACATTGCCAGACATGAGCATGTGCTGCTCACTGAATTTCACTCACATTAAATGTCAGTGTCATGGCATTAAATGTCAGAATCATCTGACTATCTCATGTGAAACACGTCAACTTTCTAAAAATATTTAAATTTATTTGAGCATGTACTGTTCACTGTCATTAGGTGACATTTACATGTGCTGATCACTGGCATTAAATGTCAGCGAAATTTTATTTTTCATTTATCTCTTTGATTGTTTCTTTTTTTTTTTTTTTTTTTTTTTTTATACAATTTTGTATTTCTCGATATTTAATTAAACTTTAACACAAATATTATATTTCTAATTATAGGTTTAGGTGATAAAAATTACCAAATAAAAATGTCAAAAATATTTTATAAATATATATTTAATATTGGTACGCTATTTATATGGATAATTACAATGTATTACTTGAAAAATTTTAAATTTTATTATAATTTTTTAAAAATGACCATAACCGAAAAACTATAAATCCAAAGATTTTATCGGAACCATTATTTTTAAAAAAGTCCGATTTTTTTAGATCTAAATTAGTTATGCCAATCAATTGAATTTGTTTTATGAAATACCTTCCAATCAAAACATTTTAAAAGATTTCCAAAAACAATTTGTCTATAATATAATAGTGATTCAAAAGTATTAAGTACTATATTAGTACTTAGCAGTTATACACGTTTCTTATATAATAACAAATGATATTAATTCATGTTTTTTAACTTCCATATTTAGTGATATAAGTATTTTTTATAAATGTATTAATTCAAATGCCGTTGTGGCTATTTTATTTTTTGCTATTTTTTATTATTTTTAATAATGATATATTCTGTATTTTTAATATTGAATCAAATTAAATTTGGACTAAATTTTTTTCTTAATTTCAGAATAAGCTTTGTTTTTAATTTAAAAAAAAATTAAAGTATATATCTCATTAAAAGAAATATTTAAAACAGTTTTAATTTAAGCTCCATGATACCTAATGGTTTATTTTATTTATTTATTTCATAAGCATATTGATATTCATTGTCTATTTAGGATAAATGCATAAAAAATGTTATTTAATTATATGGCTCCATTCTGTTTCTGTGTGAAATGTAATAAATATGTAAATCCATGTAATAAATAAATAATAAATAATATGTAAATCTATCTTATGTAATATATGCTTATATCAATGTAATCAGGTAGTAATTTATGCTGAAATATTATTTTTAATTCAATGTTCCTTTCAATGCAGGCAAATTAAATGTACATTCCATATTTAATATCACTATTACGCATGTGAATATAGATTCATTTTTAAAAAAAATATGATCATTTTGTCTCTAAATAAAACATAAATATAAAATCTGCTACTTTCTTTATTTAATAAATGTTACATATAAACAAATAAGAATTAAAAACCTATAATAAAGCAAAATTTTAAAAAAAATAGAGAAATAATTCAAAATAACAGTATGTGAAATATTTATATAATTTATAAAATAAATCACTAAAAGTTTACTGTGAGTTTCTATATTAGAACACTAAAATAAGAAGGGAGAAAAAATTAGATTGAATTACATTGTTATTAAGCATTTCTATTAAAGCAGAATGTCAAACTTAAAAATTAAAATATTAAAATTCTAATCCTTCTCTGTGTTCAGATCTGTACTGATCACTATCAGAAATAGGCCTGAACTATGTTTGAGAATATTGTTGAGCCTGATTCTGTGGTTATATGGATACTTCCTTATAGCCGATCCTCAGTTCAACATCTAAGTAACCGGACAAACGTGGAGACAGGACTGGCATTTCCATCCTGAAATAGCCCTGAAATTCTAGACTTTTCAGTTAATTCCGAGGGCACATCAATGGATTCCTTCACATGTCTGCATTAGCGGCAACGAGATTGTGGATTATACACTCAAGAGCCAAAACATTATGACCACCTGTCAATAACGAGTTGGCCCACTTTTGGCGCGCAACACAGCTTCAACCCGCCTTGGCATGGATTAATACCACCACTAGCCACCAGTTAAACACCACTTCCACCTGATCACGTGCCTTCCCGTCATCAGGCAGTTCATTGCAAAATGTAGGGGTGGTCATAATGTTTTTTCTCTTGAGTGTATAGCAAGGTTGCTTCTTCGGAGATTTTTCAGTTTTCGGAAGACAATTACGGATCTCTGGAATGTCCCTCCAGCATATGACTTGTATTCGAGACATCTTCCTGGTGGTGCCCTGCTTTTGTAGGCCATAGAGGCCAATAAACTTACTGATCACGTTTTTGCCAGTGGACGCGAGTCGCCTATGAAAAGTGCAGAAGATTTTTTGGAACCTGCAAAATGTAAGACTGCTCAAGCATAGCCTGCTTATATTTTAAACTGTTCTGATTTTTACATTGGACGAAGTTTTTCTGAACCTCTTCTATTCTTGAACTTTTAGAGGTTTTATGGACTTATAAATTTGATCTAATAGCTAGATCATATCGGGGATCAGAAATAACAACAACAACTTAGAAAAACACAATATTGAAAATAACTTAAAATGTGAGATTTAATTTTTAAAAAACTGAATTGGAATCTTGAAAATATGAATACGACGTATTTTTAAATTTTACAGATTTGAGGATAAACCGTAAATGCTAAAAAAGCATTTAATCTGTTCTAATTATAGTATCAATAATAACGGGCAAGAAAATAGAACACTTTAATTAAAAAAATTATGTTTATTAAAATTTTAAATTTTATTTATTTTTTAATTTTTAATTTATGTTTATTAAAATTTTATTAATTAATTAATTAATTAAAATAAAAATTAGTTAAATTTTATAAAATTGTAGTGTTATAATCACAAAAATTATATTTTAAATTATAAAGAAGGTTTTATATAATTTCATTTATTTTGATGTCTACACTTTTATCAGTCAAAAATTTACAACATCCTAGATATGTTCAAATAACACACTTATAAAATTCTGTTCAAGAAAAATTATTTCTTTACATTATTTTTTTTTTAATCTTTAAAATATTTCATTATATTTTAGACAAAAATTAATATATTGTTGTAATACATGTAACAGTGTACTGAATATAGCATCCATTCTATAAAAACAATACATTATTAATACAATCCATATACCATTATTAATACATATAAAATTATATACTGTACGAAAATTCACGATTCCCAAACTTCGACAAATTACAACAAGTAGAGAAGATTGTTCTTTTTCCCATACAAATTTTAATGGAAATAATAATTTGAATAATTACATTGATCAGGAATTTGTAAATAATCTCTTGAGTTGTGCAGGTTGGGCAACAGATTGCAACTATGTGCGGTTGGGTTGAGATACTTGAGGCACAGGTTGGAGAAGCTCAACAGCTTTATTGGCACATGCATAAAACACTACATACATACAATTAAAGACATGCAATATTTAATGCATTTAAAGAAAGATAATTATATAGACTCGGGGGAAGGATTCCACTTCTAAGCCGAAAACCCGATACTCAGCTACGCGCAGGAATAAAATATTATTCTTCCTTTCTGGGTGAGAGTCTGTAGGCCTACTAATGCGCCGGGAAGCACTAAATATATTTCTCTCGGGATGAGAGACAATAAACGAAAACGTTTCTCAGCGGAAGCGCAGGTTGCTGTACTGCATGTCAGTGAGAGTCTCGAGGTCTACTGACCATTTCTCCCTGAATGCCAAAAGGGTGCGCTCTTGCCAGTGTGTAGGAGGAATCACGGTTACGCTATTATATTTAACAAGAAACATACTTAACTGTAATGTATGAAAAGAAAAAAAACAACGCAAAATAACGATTTCAAAACATTCGTACTAGTTTGATATTATTCTGAAGTAAATTTATCATTTTAATAACACAAAAAAGAATTTATTTATATAAACTTTTCAACAAAGGTATATTATTATTATTTTTTTAATTTAAAATTTTCACTTAAAATTATAATTTGTTATTGTATAAGTGATTTAAAAAAATCTTTTCTCTAATATGGGCGGATTCATATGTAAATAATTAGTATAATGTGCAAAGTGTTGTCCCTTTTTGCATTAATTATTAAAATAGTTTTGCTGTATAAGTTATTATAATGTTTATATATAATATATCTACCTTATAATGAAATAAGGGAATCAAAATTTAGTTAAAATTGCTCTAATTAGAAATTTGTAATTAAATGTCAGGAACACGAGTTTTCAAACTGTAATTTAACACTTGAAACCTGAATTAGTAATGCAGCCTTAATGATTAAATCACACTAGAAATTCATAATAACTGTAGAAGGGCTTGTTGGAACATAAAACTCACTGGAGCCATAAAATCGCATCAATTTGTAGACCTGGTGTCATAAATATCACACCTTGTTAAGGATCATACACATATCTACGATCTGCCGCCATATTGTCAAAAAGGACTCGTAAATAAAGCTCCTTGTGAAAAATGTTCGAAATCCTATTTTCATCACCTTTGGTGAAGCATGTAAGAAATTTTAATAAATAATATCACATAAATAGTTTTCAGAACTAAATTGCTTGCTGGACTTGTTTTTAATTAGTACAATTTAAATTATTTATTATATTAGTCATGTATTTCCCTTAAAAATACAATAGTTTGGGTTGTAATGTTTATATGAATTTAATTGATTTACACTTTAATAATTGTAAAAGTAAAATCAATTAAAAGAATTTGCTGAAAGCCTCAGGTAAAATTATTTCAGAAAAGCTCATTGCGAAAATTTTTGGAAATCATGTAATCATCTTTGGTGAAAGATATAATTTAATTTTAATAAATAATATCATATAAGCAGTTATTTGAACTAAATTACGTGATGAAAATGATTAATTAAAAAATTGTAAATTATTTATTATTTAGATATGCATTTACTCAAAATACAATTCTTGAGTTGTAATATATATATATATATATATAAATAAATTAAAGTTGTTGAAATTAAACTTTTACTACAAATTACGAGGAAATAAAAACATTAATTATAGCTTATAATAATCGTTTTATTAATCAGATACGAAAGATTGTATAAAATGTTAAAAGATTTAATATTAAATTTTTTCTAGTCGTTAAAACATTTTCTAGTACTTCGTCACAATTATCGTCACCCCATTAAAAATTAACTACTTTACGTAGTAATAGACAAAATTTGAAAAATATTTTGATTAATTTTTCTTTTATCATTTTCTCTTTTGGCATTGTCATTTATAGTTTCTTCTTTAAATCAAAACCAATATATTGGTTTTAAGTACCAGTTAATTTTTAAGTTGTAAAAGGTAGATTTTTTTGACATGTTCTCAGCAAAAAATACATATCAAAGAAATTATATATATTTGTAAATAGACAAAATCAATGAAATGGGCAATGTTTGGCCAAAATCTATTTTTGAAATTAAATACTATATTATTATTAAATAATAAGATTAAATTACCAAGTATATTACATATACAAATATTACGCATATTACATCCATAAGTGTTTTTACAATTATCGTTACTTAATCAACAAAATTAAAAATATCTATAATTAAGTTTGCCAGTTATATTTAACAAGTTGCCTAGTTAATTTGTATTTTAACAAGTTACTAGCACATAAATGTGATTCCCATTCGACTACATTGTACAAGATGCACAACATATGGAACATTTATATATCCGATTTTCAAATAGTTTCCATTTATCATTGATATCATAGCTTTTAAATTCAATTGAAACAAACAATTAGTTGGAATTAAAATTGGCTATACTCTAGTACAGAATATTTGCAAATTGTTACCTAATCCAACAACTCAAACACGCTTTTATAAATACATGTATCTTTCTTCTTTTAAAAGTATTTTAATATTTATTATTTGACATCTTTCAAATGACAATGCCCTGTAACATGAAAAAATATTTTAAATATGTAAGACTTTCTTTTCAAGAAATGTTTATACAAGTATAAAATATATAAAACCTACAAAGACATCAGATATTTATGTACCTTTTATTCAGATTAAAAGAAAAAATCCTAAAATTGCAGTCTTTGTCAAATTATTCAATGAAAACAATAATGATGCTTTTTAAAACTTAACTTCAAGTTCATAAGTCAAAATTATATAAAAATTGTTTTTTTAATTCATTATAAAAATATTAGTAAAAGCGTATATGCGTGTGATCTTGATTCAGTGTTGTTTCATGGTTGAAACTGAATTATTTCTTAAAGTAATTACGCAATTTTTAGTTGCCATATTTATTTAAATTTGCAAAATAGCACTGCACAAGTATAACACATAACACAGAAAACAAATTATCTAACAACTATTTATACACTGAAGTGACAAAAGTCATGGGATACCTCTTAATATCGTGTCGGCCCTCATTTCGCCCGGCGAAGTGCAGCAACTCGACATGGCATGGACTCAACAAGTCGTTGGAAGTCTTCTGCGGGAATATTTGAGCCATGCTGTCTCGATAGACGTCCATAATTGTGAAAGCGTTGATGGTGCAGGCTTTTGGGCACGAACAAACCTCTCGATGATGTCCCATAAATGCTCGATGGGATTCATGTCGGGCGATCTAGGTGGCCAGATCATTCGTTGGAATTGTCCAGAATGCTCTTCAAACCAATCGCGAACAGTTGTGGCCCGGTGACATGGCGCATTGTCATTCATAAAATCCCATCGTTGTTTGGGTACATGAAGTCCATGAATGGCTGCAAGTGATCTCCAAGTAGCTGAACATACGCATTTCAGTCAATGTTCGATCAGTCGCCCTAGAGGACCAAGTCCATTCCATGAAAAAACAGCCCACACCATTACGGAGCCACCACCAGCTTGAACAGTGCCTTGCTGACAGTTTGGGTCCATGGCTTCGTGGGGTCTGCGCCACACGCGAACCCTACCATCAGCTATTACCAACTGAAATCGTGACTCATCGGACCAGGCCACGGTTTCCATTCATCTAGGGACCAACCGATATGCTCACGGGCCCACGAGAGTCGCTGCAAGCGATGTCGTTCTGTCAGTAAAGGCACTCGAGTCGGTCTTCTGCTGGAATAGACCAAGAAAGCCAAATTTCTCCGCACAGTTCTAACAGACATGTCCCTTTGCGTCCCACATTGATTTCTGCAGTTATTTGACGCAGTGTTGCTTGTCTGTTAAATTTACAACTCTTTGCAGACGTCGTCGGTCTCGGTCGTTAAGTGCAGGCGATCGACCACTGCGCTGTTCATGGTGGGATGTTATGCCTGAAATTTCATACTCTCGGCACATTCTTGACACATTGGATCTGGGGAATGTTGAATTCCTAACGATTTCCGAAATGGCATGACCCATGCGTCTAGCTCCAACCAACATTCCGCGTTCAAAGTCTGTTAATTCCCGTCGTGCGGTCATCATCACGTCAAACCTCTTCACATGAATAACTTGAACAGAAATGAAAGCACTGCGCATTTATACCTGTTCTACGCGATGCTACTGCCATCTGAAAATTTGCATATTGCTATCCCATGACTTTTGTCACTTCAGTGTATATTTATTATCATATCATGTTCGTGTAAGGGGTCTTTGTACCCTCCGTGCTTCCTGAAATTTCTCATTCGACTCTGCACACTCCTTTTTCTCTTTTTTCCCTCTCCCAATATCGATTCCAAAGTCTAAAGAGCGAAAAACACCTTGCAAAGTCCAAAGTCTAACGTAAGGGTCAACTGAAAGGATTTTTTGCTGAAAAGGATGATCTATTAACCTTGAACTCTTCCTCGTTGGCTATATTTTATGTCAGGGAAGACATACTATATTGTATGCTATCTTTATTATAATTATTCAGTGTAATTCATTATGTTTCTCGTGCATGTTCATATAATTTCCTTTCTGATGCATAGTTGATTTTGTAAATTACATTATATCTATAACAATGTACGATGTATATTTAATAAATTATAATATTTGTATATATATATATATATATATATATATATATATATATATATATATATATATATATATATATATATATATATATATAACTGCTTTGTCTATATATATATATATATATATATATATATATATATATATATATATATATATATCAAATAAGGAAACATACCGCTCAGAAACTTTTTACCAAATTGTACCATGATCTATACCAATCGATAAAAAGCTTGATTTTTAATTCAAAATACTAAACATCAAGCATCCAATAATATATCTAATAATTAAACTGTCATATAAGTAATTCAAAATTTGTAATTTCCAAAACAGTCAGATTTTATTTGATTTCGAGTTATCTACGTGTTTTGTAAATAACAATTTGTGAAAAGGTCATTTATATAATTTTAATTCTAACTGAAGTTAATCAGCACCATTTAAAAATAAATAATTTATATGAGGATAGATTTTCTCAATGTATAAAAGACTTTTATATTATAGTTAGCCCTGCGTGGATTCTCTCTGGGAGACTAGGGTGTCCCTAGTAATAAGTGGCTTCATGCTAGGACACTTCAATTATTGCTCCCCTGCATTGAATTCATTCCACTCTGGTTTCAGGCGAATTACGGAGACAACGCTCTAAATAAATTATCGTCAAGTATTTCTATTCGATACCTCGCTTCGCGAATTAATTGAATACTTATTGAAGCATCTAGTATTTCGGAACTATGCACTGCTGTAATCTGGTGGTTCCAAATGTTAAATGGTATATTGCCCTTGTTGTAAAATGAATTTTGTTTCTAGTTCTAGCACATCATGTTCTAATAAGTTGATCGATGCCATTGATAAATGGAGTAACACTTATGCATCTTCTTTTTTGTGTTTTCTTGCTATTTGAAAAATAGTGATTAAAAAGAAAAGAAACAAATACTTCTAAAACAAAATAAACTACATTAGTTATGAGAAATTTGTTGAAGAACAAAAATACACCTCAAAAACACGTTAAAAATTAAAATAATAATAGAAATAAAGTAAATAACTATGACTAAGAATAATAAACTAATAAAAATGTATATGACTATAATAATAAGTACTATGCCTACTAATAATAAAAACTTTGTTGTTGTCGAGTTTAATCCTCAGTGTCGGAGAACGGACATCCATGAATAATCTACGCATGGACGGAGAAGGGGGCAACTTTCTGTTGTGGTGGAGCACCTGTAGGACAGTGTCTTCCAAAGGAGGACAGTGTCTGCCGGGTCGACTTTTAGGGGAACTACCCCACATTACGTATCGTATATCAGAAAACTCCCACCAGTCAGTGAACCAATTAACGATACAAGAAGCTGAGCATCGCAACCATCATCAGGCTCCTCGTTTTATAACAGTGTCTATAATAATGCCACCAGCTCATTGAGCATCAGCCTAATGCTCACAATCAACACACATTACCACTGAGCCACGAGTTGGGCACCGAAGGAATGGCAGTAAGGGATGTTTAGAATATAAAAAAAAATTAGGAGAAAGTTTTCGATTAAATTTTTTCAGTTAATTTTTCTTTTCTAGCGTTTTGAATGATGCTTTTTAAGTAAATAAATGCATTTTCCACTGCAAATGAAATAAAAAATAACATTTTAATCATAGCTAATAATAAAAAGTTGAAACTGTTTTTATTAGTCATTGAATTCATTAAGGTTTTATTAATTATGCATCCACAAAATTTTTTTAAATAATCATTAGCAATCATCAAAATTACTTTGTCCTTCACCGTCTCACAATAGCATCACAATTTGATGATTTAATTAAAATAATTTGATTAAAACCATTGGATGAATAATTATCTAATTATCTTCGAAATTCCTCTGAGATATAATTTCTGTTGCCTTAATTGCGAAAATTCTTCATACAATTAGTGAAAAAAAAAAAATTAATCAGATCACATATTTAAGTGAATGAAAAATTTATAAAAATTAAAAAAGATTAAATATCAGTGACACATTTCTCATTTATGGCTACAAGAAAAAATTAATTAATCTCCGCTAGAAAATATGGGGGGGAATTTTACTTAAAAATATTTTTTTCATTTCATATCAAATGAAAAAAATGTTTTAACCAAAAGATAATAACAAGAAAAATATAAACTGTTTTTATCAATCTTTGATTTCATTAACAATTAGAAGCCATTAAAATTATCATAAATAGTATAATTACTGGATGTCTCATTTTATTTGTGATTTTATTTATTTTTATCGTTGTTATTATTTTGCAATTTAATAAAAAAATTCTTCCTGATTCTTTTAAACATGGTACCTCGTAAAAATAAAACATCAAAGAAAACTCTACCCTGTAAAAAAGAAAACATCTCTCCATATCCTGTCTCAAAATCTCCCAGTAGGCAGACGGCTTTGGCCCACCATGTAACTGTTGCGCCAATGAAGAAGAAGAAGAAATAAAATATAAAAGTATATTTGTTATTAAATGAAATGAATTACACGTGCTAACTTTTTAGATTTGAAAAGATAAAAAGAATAAATATATAAGAATATAGAAAAAAATCAGTTATTAATCTAAATCAGTTAAAAATTTACTTTCTTTAATTGTTACCAAACATAAAATAATATTAATATTTAAGCAATGGATGAGAAAAATTAAAATATTCATGTACTTATCTTTCATGAATTCAATAATAAAAGATACATTAAGGCATTCAAAAACTAAGTTTAATTTAAATGTTTCATTATTAATACATTAAAAATGAACATTTGTTTAGATTACATTGATTCTAATGATCCCATTCCTAAATCTTAATCATAGTGAAACTGAATTAAAAATCTTTTATATAGAGTTTAATATTTTTTTTTTTTTTGGAAATTCGTTATTATTTCTATTATAATATGATGGTGACTGTTAGAAGTTTTTTTTTGTAATTTTAATTTAAGAAAAAAATTAAAATTAAAAATGTCATTCACAATATTGGTTAAAACTGATATGATGAATAAACTAAGACTTTTAATATGAAAATTTTTGCTTTCTTATTGAAATAAAATAACATGTAATTTTTTTCTAAATGCAAGAGAATGCATTTTTTTCTGGAAGTTTACAAGAAATATTCGCGTACCACAAAATATCACACAGGTTTACATAAGTAAGTATCCAACAAATCAGTAATAAAATAATAAAAAACATCAAATAAATTGTAAATTTAAAAGTACACGTGACATTACAAAGAGAAATAAAAAGAAGAGATAAACATTAAAATAAAAATTAACAAAATTACAAAACGCTGTAAAATCGTGCTTCTTATTAACAAATTAACAAAATTTTAGCGACCATTTGACTTTTGAGTATTGGTTCTATCTTTAAAATTTTTGTAGGATGTTCAAGCCTGGAGAAGCTAAAAACAATGCGATCGATATTCTGTCTCCACCTACATTGAAGTTGCAAATTCCAGTTGAACACAGTTTAAATCTATATAACACACACACACACACACACACACACACACACATATATATATATATATATATATATATATATATATATAAATATAAATATATCTTAAGTCTGTATATAACATGTATATATATCATAAGTCTATATG
>BPLR01012035.1:0-80446 GCA_021605095.1 Caerostris extrusa | reverse complement strand
CCATGCAGCTGCTAAATGAGGTGCAAACTAATTCCTAATTTAAAGATATCCCATCAAGCAACAGAGGTGAAGGATAGTAAGTCGTGTATAGTTGGAGTATAGCTAATGCAACTACAGAATTGATATATACAATTGAAAAAAATATAAAGAGAGATATTGTATGTATTTTAACATTGGGCTTTCATAAGTGTAAAGCATTTGTATTAATACTTTTCCTTTTTATTACATTGGTGGTTAGCTAATTTTATTTTTTTTCTTGAATAACTTATGATCATTGCTAATAGATATAAATTTTTTTATTTGGTTTCTAGAGGATGAAATTGTTAGAACTCATGAAAACTGGGGAGATAATAGCTAACTCTCAAGTGCTCATAGAGATATTGAAAGCTTGTCTTTGGAAGGTTTTATTCCACATCATTGGTTTTTCATCAATATTAAAATTTTAATTCTAAAATGAATGATATGCTTTATGGGATGATAAAAAGTAACAGTAGTAAGAATAAATTATTTAATTTTAGAATATTTGAGTCTGAAGTGTACAGATATCACATCGGTAATCATGATCAGTGCTACAGGTGAATATAAGGTTAGAATGACGTGTAAATTATAACAAAGCCTGAAAAGTGGTATAGAAAGTAGAAATTTTCACGTCGGGAATTTCTGAATGGTATTTGGGCAAACCATTGTGGCGTGAATTACAAGCAAACATCTTCTTTTTTTTAAAAAAAGAATAAATCCTGATAGTCATGGAATAATATTTTTCAGATGACTTCTGACCGCTACTTTTATGTAAACCTTTCTCGTTTTTGAAAAGGTGAAATAAATCACCAAAATATGGTTTGATCACATTATTAGGACTTCCTGATCTCACTTCTTAGCCCAGAGCTAAGAACCCAAAAGTAAAAAACTCTGGCTTCAGCTGAAAAAAAAAAATAAGGTGAAAAAGAATTGAAGGATGGCAGAAATCTTTTAAACTACAAAAAGAAATCCAGAATCTTGAGAATTTGTTAATGCAGATAATTGGGAGAGAACTCCTGAGCTGACATGTCCTGAGGGGAAGAGTGAAATTTTTCAGTGGGTGAAACGCGGATGTAATTAGAGATTTTACTTCTTCTTGTCCAGAATCTTATCATTTTCTATTAATATGCTTTTGGTGACATTTAAAAACTGTCAATGAATGATACTATCAATAATTTTTATTAGATGGAGGATTTAGTGTTCTGAACTGACTTCAAACCATAGATTCATCTAATAGACGTAAAAGGCTGTTCTGAAGTTTAGTCAAACTTCGCTTCCCTGGTTCCTTCTCAAAAGTAATCTGCTCTACCCTTAGACAGTGGACAAGTCACTGGTGACGGGGTCCTTGACTGATGTAGGTTTCCAAAAAAAATCAGGGGATTAGGGTGGGAATAAACAACATTTGATGATTATAAACGAGCTTCTGATCTTCTTATTTTCACACCAGCACGTGAAGACAGAATATATGATGGTCCTGGGGCCTTCACACTATGGGATGAATGGCTAACAGCAGTTTTTGAGCTGACATCCGCGGTGGAGCTTGAGTGTGAATGGCTTTCATTCTTCTTCTGCCCCTCTTTCCAGCTCAGATGGGCGACATAGAGTATTCGTCAGTTGATTGATTTGGTCTCATACATGATTGCTTTGTTTTGCATTGCCACTCATCTTAATTTTTTAAATAAATTGACTATCTGAACCCAAACAGACTATGTTAATCCAATGTTTCAAGCCTATAAGATTACCTTAATGGAATAGGATTGGGAAACCTTGCCAATATATCCTTATTATTGATATTTTTATGAACACCTGCATAGATTCATTTTAAAATTCTGCTGCCAACATCAAATATTAAAAGTTCAGCCTTGTTATAAGATTGAATATTTATCATCTTTTATGATGCAAGTGGGTATTTGGCTCTCATAGTACCTTTGTGCAGCGTGAGACGATGATAGTATGTCGACTTTGGGAGGACAAAGAAATTCACCTTGAGAGTTTCGAAACAATGTTGAGATGG
The DNA here is from genome assembly GCA_021605095.1 of Caerostris extrusa. Taxonomy (NCBI): domain Eukaryota; kingdom Metazoa; phylum Arthropoda; class Arachnida; order Araneae; family Araneidae; genus Caerostris; species Caerostris extrusa. The sequence goes on along the minus strand of BPLR01012035.1, from coordinate 78,414 downwards.
GAAAGGAGACCAGCAGATGAGCGCTTAGGATGGAATCTGACTCTGGTTCTGAGCTGAAGAGCCCAATGACCCATACTGGGAGACAGAGTGACCATGCTTCAAAGTGGGGATTCTGTACCACTACAAATGGAACCATGACACCTTAATGAACTGAGCTGAAGGAAATTGTAATTGAGTTTGAGACGTTGGTCATACTCTGTACATCAGGGGCTATTTTTTTTACTATATGTAATCTGACTAAGTAAAGTGATTTACTATAGATAGCCCCATCGTATCGGCTATTGTAATACTTAAAGAACTGTAAAACGAAAGTCAGATAATAGTTAATTTATTACTTATTATGGCTTTTCTGACAGTACAAGCAAATTTGATGGAGAGAAGAAAGTTTCTGCTGTGGAGTTTAGTCTCCATTGCCAGAGCATTGATCCAAAAATACACTCTGATAATCTGGAGTGAAAATAATTCAGAGATTCTTTTCTTATTAAAAAATAGGTTACCATTCATTTCCTCCAAGTTTCTTGATCCTGCCTTTGGCAGAAATAATTCTTTGCTTTTGTAGCCCAAATTCCTGTCATCAAAATGATTCACACAAAGAGTTTCTCTGATTCGTTTCTATTCCAAAAATATAAGAGTAAACCCAAAAAAAGAGTGAAAAGGCTTCTCAAAAACTGAGAAAGAATGAACTGGTATATGGTATTTCAGCAAGGAAAACACATTGTTTAGATTTGTTAAACCTACCACACAATGCCTGAGATAAGAGTGGAGCCAGCAAAGTTGGTGGTGTGGTGGTGTGAGCCTTATAATCCTGGGCATCTAATTTTCCATCCTGCTGACAAACATCAAGAGCTTTTCTTCCCTGGGAGTTAGACTGCTATAACTGCACATACAGCTTCTACAAGTATTCTGGATGGACCTCATTATTATTAAGATTGCTGGGAAACTGAAGCAAAAAAAAAAAAGAGGCTTCCACGAATACATTTTATTTCCTTCCATAAATAAGTAAACTCCTGCTAAAAATAGTAATTGAGCTGCCAAGTGCCTTATTTTGTGTGAGTGTCGTTATTGAGCTGGAAGACGTCTTGCAAGTAAAGAGTTGATGAATGTCCAAGTTCTTACTCTAGAAGTGGACATCATTTGAGAGATTAAACACTTGCAACCAATATTGAAGAATAAGATAATATATATTAATTATAGAGTGGTATTTTAAAAATATTATGTATCTGTATAATTTTATATCACTGATTTAATGGTATATGGAAGATTTCAGCTAGAATATGTTTTATATTTAAAAGGAGCTTGTATTTTCAGTAATTTTTCCTTCAATGTTGGTGAGATAAATTATCATTCAGAAAAGAAAGAACTATAACTCAACCTGATTATTTGGTCAAGTAACCCCAAATTCTTAGCTTAATGCAACAGTATTAGATCGTAACAGTTAAAAGTAAAATAACTATTTAACCACTTTTAATGTAATGAGTTATTAAAAATTCAACAAAACTAAGATATTTCTATAAAGTTCACAGAGACAGGAGAGAACTGACTCCAGAAAGCAGTTACAACAGAGTAATATGAAACGGAGCGACAATGGTTAGCTTTCTTGAGTAATCACATGTATATCTCTCTGTATAGAGTTACCGCTATACAAGTGAATGAATTTCCAGCTGTGATACCGTGATTATACTTTCACCATAGTTTCATGTAAGACACCGGAAGGAGGAAAGAGATGATGCCTAAATAGATTTTTCCATCAGCACTTCTACAGATCTTTCTGAGTTCTAGCCAAGATTTTCCATGGTAGTTATCACAAATATGGGGCAAATCGGGATCTGGCTTTGATTTCAATCTGAAGCTTCCTTCAGCTGAAATCAATGTGGTCCAAGTGATCCTAAGGCGGATTGCAAGGTTTGGATTAACCACAGTAATATGACCATTGAGCAGGGAATGATAGGATTGGTAGATAGAGAGAGAGTATACTACCAATCCATTCACACACAATCATCCAATTTGAGTCATAGTAAAGAATACTATTACAATTTTTGACCTTAATTATTCCAAGCCTCAAAAAGAATTTCAAAGAAGATACTGAAATTGTAAAGTCATAAAAGAGAGGGCTAAAGTCCTATTAACAAAGGAAGTAGTCTCATCAGCACCCCTTGAGCCATTTATTTCTCGAAGGAAAGGCTGGGAAAAACTGTGATTAAATAAGATATATATCTTTTAGACTCTGCTGATTCTTGAAACTTATTGGTAGATAAAAATATTTCAAATATCTCAACATCTGTATGAAATTTTAAATGAAAAAACAGGGTAATAGAACCTATTAAATAATGCAAGCATCCAACTGAACTTTTAATTGTCTTCCTGATGCTCCAAAATCGGAGCGGTTGAACTCGATTTGGTATCAAATAGATATAAATAGATACTCTATTGATTTAGAAACTTCATGTAGTTAATGAGGTAAAGGCTTGAGGGTGGTTGTAGAGTTTTTATGAGAAAAAGAGAGAGTTCAGAAACCTCAGCAATTTTGTAATCGTTAATAGATTTCTATATGGTATTTCTGCAGGAAAATGGGAGCTTAGGGCTTCAACTATTAATCAATATCCTCGTAGAGCCTTAGAGGATAAAAAGAAGGTAATCTAAATGAGATTTTTGCTAAAATTTGTTATTGTTATTGGAATCATTTAAATGCTAAGTACTATTTTTCAGATCCTTGAGTGAGATGAACCCACTCATCTGAGGTCATTCTTTGAAATTTTTGTTGAGAGTTGGAAGGATATTTCACTCTGCTTTCGAGTGCTGATGTGAAAACCTTATTTTTGCCATTATCAACTGAAGAATGGCATCATGAAAAAATCTAACTTTTTCCCCCTTTTTTGAAAAGTTCCCTGGCCCCACACCAACACAGGATTAGTTTTTTTTTATGTGAATAATTTTTATTTGGTTTTTGTCGCGAATGAAGCTTTTGTTTGCACACTCGCTGTAGAAAAAAGATTTTAAAAGATGTTTTCGAATTATTCCTGGAATAAAAAAAAAGAAGAAGAATGTTTTTTTTTCGTTGTTGAGAGTTAATTCATAAAGGAAAAAATAAGCTTACAACTGTTCGCGACTAAGATAAACTCTTAAATTTAGAAAGTATTTTTTCCTTGCATTGCTAAAGTGAAAAATGCTGTTGTGTGTAGGGATTTATAAGGCAAAAATCTGGTCATGGCAGGTTGGATAATATAGTGATCTATTTCATCTAATTTATATCTCCCGTTTAGGTTTTTCCGCTACTTTTTTTGTAATATAAGCATCATTAAGTGCTTTATATTTTTTTATTTTAAACTTTAATATTATAAAATATTCATTTTTTCAGAAATAATAACTGGTGTAACATTGGAAATACTTGCAAAACTTTCTAGAATTTTTTGATACACTGAAATCTCATTTGTAATGTAATTTAATGACTTCTAAAATTATTTTTTAAAAGGAGTGTAGAATTTCTTTCTTTTGCGACGATAACATGTTAAAAATAATACAGTGCAAAAGGGATTGCCTATAGTAAAAATAATTGCTACTTACTTAGCAAAACATAAATGTAAACAAGGGAAAAGAAAGTTTTTTTTTTACACTTTTTTTAAATCTCTTTTGCCATATTTTTAATTTTTATTTTGATATATTTAACTTTTAGTTTTTCTGTAAATTTTCTTCAAGATGTATTTTTGAGAATAACATAAAAAAACGTGACGTTTTTAGAAACAGTAAAAATAAACAGTTGAAAAATTTAGTAGTTTTTAAAATTTTATAGAGAGAAAAACATATATATTAGATTACTTACCCCATTTCAAAATATATCTCAAATATGTTACAAAAAATTAATATCGATTCAGATTGCTAACACTGATTATTATATTAAGCAAACATAAAGTAAATTTATTGATCATACTTATAATTAATTATAACAGAATACACACTTTTAATTTAATAAATGGGAAATTATAGATGTACTGTTATCACTGTGGAAATACTTGTTTAAATAATATCAGTGCTTAAAAACATTTTTTAAAAAATAATTTTAATTCTAAAATGAACTATGAAATTAAAATTCTTAATAGCAGTTTGAAATTGAATGAAAACAATTGGCCGAATAATCAACATTTTACATAACAATCTTTTATTTAAAGTTTCTTCTTTCAATTTAATATTATTATATATTTTAATTTCAATTTAATTCGCATTTGATTCTCATCGAATTAAATTCCTTTTCTATATAAATTTTAAATTAGATTGCTATAATTATGATAAGTTTATGCAGTCGAAAACTGTTAATTTATAATTTTTGATAGAACATACATTTGAATACATATGAATAAGTTATTTTCATTAAAACAACCTTTATTTTTTATATTTATGTTATATTTATTTTTTATTATGTTATTATAGTCCGACAAATGCTTAAATGAATTTCTTATTGGATATAATTTTAAATATATAATTTCTTTTTGTGATGAAATAGACCTTTGTTGTGCAAGAGTTTCGATGATTGTAATGCAAGCAAACACGAAATAATGATTTTAGTTAATTTACAGTCTTTTGATTGTGAAATCGGTATAACTCATTTATTTCAATGTTTCGATAAATTCGTTTAAAAAAAACATTTATTCGAATCATTAGAATTTAATTTAAATTTATTAATTATATATATACACTGAAGTGACAAAAGTCATGGGATACCTCTTAATATCGTGTCGGCCCTCCTTTCGCCCGGCGAAGTGCAGCAACTTGACGTGGCATGGACTCAACAAGTCGTTGGAAGTCTTCTGCAGGAATATTGAGCCATGCTGTCTCGATAGACGTCCATAATTGTGAAAGCGTTGATGGTGCAGGATTTTTGGCACGAACAGACCTCTCGATGATGTCCCATAAATGCTCGATGGGATTCATGTCGGGCGATCTAGGTGGCCAGATCATTCGTTGGAATTGTCCAGAATGTTCTTCAAACCAATCGCGAACAGTTGTGGCCCGGTGACATGGCGCATTGTCATCCATAAAAATCCCATCGTTGTTTGGGTACATGAAGTCCATGAATGGCTGCAAAGTGATCTCCAAGTAGCTGAACATGCATTTCCAGTCATTGTTCTGTCCAGTCACACCAGAGGACCAAGTCCATGTCATGAAAAAACAGCCCACACCATTACGGAGCCACAACCAGCTTGAACAGTGCCTTGCTGACAGTTTGGGTCCATGGCTTCATGGGGTCTGCGCCCCACTCGAACCCTACCATCAGCTCTTACCAACTGAAATCGTGACTCATCGGACCAGGCCACGGTTTTCCATTCATCTACGGACCAACCGATATGCTCACGTGCCCACGAGAGTCGCTGCAAGCGATGTCATTCTGTCAGTAAAGGCACTCGAGTCGGTCTTCTGCTGGAATAGCCCAAGAAAGCCAAATTTCTCCGCACAGTTCTAACAGACAAGTACCTTGTACGTCCCACATTGATTTCTGCGGTTATTTGACGCAGTGTTGCTTGTCTGTTAGAATTTACGACTCTTTGCAGACGTCGCCGGTCTCGGTCGTTAAGTGCAGGCGGTCGACCACTGTGCTGTCCATGGTGGGATGTTATGCCTGAAATTTCATACTCTCGGCACACTCTTGACACAGTGGATCTGGGAATGTTGAATTCCCTAACGATTTCCGAAATGGCATGACCCATGCGTCTAGCTCCAACTAACATTCCGCGTTCAAAGTCTGTTAATTCCCGTCGTGCGGTCATCATCACGTCAAAACCTCTTCACATGAATAACTTGTGACAGAAATGAAAGCTCTGCGAAAGCACTGCGCATTTATACCTGTTCTACGCAATGCTAATGCCATCTGAAAATTTGCATATTGCTATCCCATGACTTTTGTCACTTCAGTGTATATTAAAAACATACTCGCAAGCACCCTACATATATATATAAATATATATATCTTCTCTTTCATTGGGGAAACATCTCCAAGGCGGGCCAATACTGGCAGATTTCGAAACAAGAGATGTTTTCTTTTACAGGGAGGGTTGTCAGCTTCACTCTCTACAGTCATGGAAGATCTACGATTTAAAGTAGATTCCAAACCACTACAAAAACTCCATGGTATAATAGGGATTCGAACCCGAAACCTGTGGTACCGCGCTGGTCACTTGGCCATCAGTGAAGTTTCACACACACAGCTTTAATAATTTTAAATTTTATAGATTTGATAGAGATGTGTTTTAAAAAGTACAATGAGTTAAAAAAACTCACGACTCAATTGAGATACAATTTGCCACAGAAATCGAAAGTCGAAGATTGCTTTTATTCAAATGCAATTATTTAAACATTAAATATTAAACGCAATTATTGCAATTATTAAATTATGTTTATTTAAATTTATAATGATTTTATATCCTATATTAAAATTATAAAAATAAATATCATCCCAATGTACAATTAAAAATAATTTCGGTTTGTCTTAGACTTAATATAAGACTAAGAATTTGAACCAGAACTGCAATCATGTTCAAAGACTATTTTAAATAAACATTTAAATTCGCCCTGCCCTTTTTATATATTGCAGAACAATAGAGGATCATTTTGTCTTTACAATTAATTCAAGTCGATATTTATTTTTCTTTGAAATAGAAAGTATCCAAACAGAAGAGTTTCCCTTGCATCCTTTAATTGCTATTTTATCGACGATACCCAATAAAGTCGCGTTCTTAACAAATGATGCAAGCTTTCCAAGTAGAAAACAAATGCAATTTATTTCCCTTTGACATTTCAAACATTCTCTGCAAACTTTTGCAGTGATACTAGTAAATATTTTCGAAAAAAGTACGAAAGAACCTTTAGTTTATCAGTTGAGACAAATGTTTCGGATATAATCTATCAAATTTAGATGTGTAAGAAAAAAAAAAAAAGCTTTTAAACTCCTAAAGTTAATTAATTATGTAACAGTTTTTTTTTGTTAGTCTTACGCTTTGTGTTTAAATTGTATAAGTCTAGAATTTCAAGTTACTTTGAGTAAAATATTTTTTTTTAATAGAAAAGGATGAATAGGAACAAATAACAGGAACACATTTTTCTAAATTATTTCTTATTTGTCGATAATTTTTAAATGTATAAATAGTAGTATGAAGATTAAATGGTATATTTTTTTAATACCATTGCCCAGTGTTGAAATCAATAATCCAAAATGGAAATTAAATATTTCTATAAAACATTGATTTTTATTTACATCTAAAATTATAATTATAGAAAGTAAAAGAAGTTAATGCAATTTTATCATTTTATTTAATTACCTATTGGCATTTTTCCTTTTTTAGATTTTAGTATTTAATATTTCTTCTGAATTTTATTTCTTCTGTACTTCTGAATTTAAACAAGTAATATAAAAAAAATTTGTAAGTCAATTCCTACTTTTTTTCCGTTATAATTAATTTTCATTCATTTTTTTTTAAGTTAGAAAAAATTCCCTCTCCCTCACATACACACTTTCCATCTCTCTCACTCATTTATTCACATGTTTCCTTTTCCAGTTTGTTCCTCCAGAATGAAAAAAGGAAATTTTTTTCTAGCGACTACACGCTTCGCCACTGACAGTATTTATTCATAAATTTATATCCTGCCAAATATACGAGAGAAATTTTTCTCCCATATAAAAATTAAAATTAATTCATTAAATTTAATTAATGAATTAATATTTGAAAAACTGTATCAACATCAAGTGTCATATACTACGAGTTTAAAAAATGTATTTGAACTTGAGTGGAGGAATAAATATTTTATCAACGATTGAAAGTTTGAACAAGATATATAAATATATATAGCAAGAGTATGAACTAATAGTAGGAATTGGAAAAAAAAAAGTGAACAGAAGACAGCTATATTATTATATATTGTTGTTGATGTTGTTTCTTATCCCACTTGGTATAATATATGGTAGTTTCTGGGCCAAGCCCACGAACCCATATGTACTCATGATTGAAGGGGAAGAAAGCAGCTTCTGTTGTGATGGAGCACCAGTAGGGAGAAACCTGACTTTGGCTTAGTGACGCTCTACAGTCGTAGGAGACCGGGACCTACGGCTTAAAAGTGGATTACGAACCACTACAAACATCCACAACACCGCCGGGACTCGAACCCGAAACCTGCGGCACAGTGCGGCAGAGCGCTAGACACCTTGGCCATTCAGGCCATCATATATAAGAGACGGGAATACCAACGGCCATACCAGGCTGAATATGCCGGTTCTCGTTGATCACCGAAAGTCAAGCATCATTGGGCGCGGTCAGTACTTAGTGGGTGACCACCTGGGAACACCGCGTGCCGATGGCATTCACAAATTTGGGACCTGAATAGCCGAGTGTCTAGCGCTCTGACGATCGGTGCCCCAGGTTTCGGGTTCGAATCCCGGCGGTGCCATGGATGTTTGTAGTGGTTCGGAATCCACTTTAAGCCGTAGGTCCGGTCTCCTATGACTGCAAGAGCGTCATGGAGCCAAAGTCAGACTTCTATCTTCAGGGTGCTCCATCACAACAGAAGCTGCTTCCTTCCCTTCAATCATGAGTACGTAGGCTCGTGGGCTTTGGCCAGCCAAGTGGGATAAGAAACAACAACAACAACAAACAACATATAAGAGAGAAAATAAAATATTTTCCACAACATAGAATCCATTAAACTACAAACAACTACAACCAGCGCACAACAGAAACAAATAATAACATACAATAATAAATAGAGAAAAGTAATTTTAAAAGAAACAAGTGCTAAAATGTTGATAAACTGAAAAAAAAAAAAAAAAAAAAAAAAATTTTTGTCGGTTTTATTAGATTAATATTTTTATACATAGGTACATTTCAAAATGTGACTAAAATTTAACAAGTCGGAATTTCGATTTTTATAATTTTTAATATCGTGGATAAAGAAAAGTTCCCAGTGTTCGTTTTTTTGAACTTCTTTTCTGTCGTCTGCATTTAATAAATTGTACGTTTGCTCCTATGAATTTTGTTTTTTAAATTGACATATTTTAAATCTATTTTATTTCCTTGACATAGAAACTCAGCATATAATTTTTTTGTTATTAATTTTTAATTCGATAATATATATTTACTTAATTTAGATGATATGGCCATTTAACCTATTCAACTTGAAACGTAAATTCTGTTCATTTTACGATTGAAATAAAACTGGAAACCTAGTCAAAAATATATATTTAATCATCAATATAGTCACTATTTGTTTTTCAAAGAAATCTTCATTTCAGCTTTCAATGCCTTTTCTATAAAATTCATTTAATTTTTTGCCTTAAAAATAATCTAGCTTTATTTAATGATCTTGATGCTAGCTTTATTCTTGCAAAAATGATACTGTAAGCTTCTTAATAATGGCAATCTATTAAATCAGTGTCTTCCGAATAATGATGGATGAAACATATTTTTTCCAAGCAAATTCTTTTAAGAGGCTATTACATTTGTAGTGTGGAATTTGTCATAATCAAGTTGTAGGATTTATTTTTTGTTTATCAACTAAAACTATTTTTATGCAAACGTGCTTTTAAGCGTTTTACAATACACTTCAGCCACTAATGTTTTATTGTCATCTAATAGCATATAACCAACAATTCCTTCTTTATCTTACTTTACACTCAAATAATCTTCTTTAGGAACAGACCATTTGGAAGATGTTTTATGGGTCTTGAACTGTAGCCAAGTCACGATCATTTGCGCTTAACATAATAGAGAATCCCCTGATTGAGAATGAATTGATGTTTTATGTTTTTACAAAAATCCTTAAAAAAGTCATAACTTCCATTGCAACCTGATATCATTCATGTATTACATATTTTATAAATTTGTCTTGAACAATTATCTCTATTGTTATTAATTATCTGCCTGACTCCTGACACAGTGTCAACGCTTGCCTTTGGTGAACATTAGGGCTGAGGTTCAAACCGCTGGTGGCTTTGTTGTTGCAAAAAATGTTTGTTGTTGTTTCAAAAAAATGAGAAAAATGAGGTGTTTGGGATGTTCAGCATTGTGCCTCGTGAGTCCTGGTGGGAGTTTTCCAGATTTTTTCCTATACGATACGCAAATGTATGATATGTATACGCAAATATATGGTAGTTCCTCCCGAAGGCACTGCTCTCCTTCGTCAGCGACACGACGCCAAATCAGACTTCTACCTATGGTTCTCCACCACAAAAAAAAAGCTGTCCAGTTCCCCTTCATCCATGAGCAATTTACTCATGGATGGAGGGGAAAGGGGCAGCTTTTATGAGTAGATTACTCATGGGATGTCCGTCTCACACTGAAGGACATTTAGGATTACACACAACTACAACTAATTACCTCTGTTGCATGTTTTATAGATTTGTCTTGAAAAGAAAAAATTTGAAGAGAAAATATATTAATAAATATCATATCCTAAGATTTGTCGAAAACAGATTAATTAAGTTCATAGATAAAAATTGACGTAAACTTAGAAACACAACAGAGTCTAACTGAACAAGAAAATTCCAAAATTATTTCTTTTGGAGATCGGGTCCGTCGAGAGTAATATTGTTATTAATGTTCCCATATCCCGAGTTTCCTTGATTGACCCGATAATTCGCCACAATAGGAGAGGCCTAATAAAATCAGTTTCCTCTAGATTTCATTGCCGAAAGTTGGTAATAAGATCGAGGCACTGTCCTTGGGAATTGCGTAGATTATGGTACCTGAATAGAAAATGTCAGAGATAGTGGTTCAGTTTCTGCTAGGACATTTCTTTTGATTCTGAAAACTAGACAATTTCTAGACAGGACTGCTATTGTAAAATAAATGATGACACTAAATAAAAAAAATTATATTTGTATAATAAACCTTTAGAATACGCATTTTTTTTTTGTCTTTGAGATCTTTTAATGTCTTGTCTTTTATTTTGTCTTTTCTATCTACATGAACTTATAATTATTATGTGATGGTTTTACATGAATTATGTTTCATGTAATGTGAAAAGAACGAGAATCAATTGAACAATAAAAATTGCAAATAACATTTAATCAAATTAAAATGCAAAAAATTCATTTAACTGAATAAAAAAAAAATTTATAACAAACATACAGTTTTTAGACATTTAGCAATATTTTAAATGATGCGTTGCATTCACTGTAAACTCTATTCTGATTATTATAAGATTGATGTAAATAAGTCGTACAATAAATTTTTGAATTCATCAGCTTTATTCCTGGTTCTTAATCTTATCGATAACTTTTTGGATTTGTGCTATTAAGGTTTTTTTTTCCGTGGTGCCTCCACGGTTTTTTTATAGGGAAGTTGGTTGAAGTTGACTTTGAAGGGTAAACAAACCATCAATTTTGGGATTATTGCTGAAAAAATATCTTCAATTCATAGCCTTTCTATCTATACATTGCATTTAGTAAAATTCCAATTAGAAGTGTATTGAACTTGATTTTAAAGAATGTAAACAAACTATTGCATGAGCGACCACACCCACATTTTGACAGATCACTTTGTAAACATTGAGCGAGATTTCTAAATAACACTTCAACACCTTCAACACGCAAAACCTCAGAATTTTGTTTATTTTCAATGTCTCTCCTAGATTTTAAATTGACTGTAGTTGTAATGGAAAAGCTTGTTTACAAAAATTCACATACGCTGTTTAAATAGGATTGTTATGTTAAATCTCATTTTACTTATACTACTTTAAATTGCGTGCCATCTGTTTAGCAATCTTGATTATTTTAGCAAGCTTTGTGATGTTATGTTTATTGTTCCTTGTGACGTTCTGTTTAGTTATTATATATTTTAAAATAAGCCTCTATCTAAAAAGAATACACTCAATTCAAGAAAAGTGCATGGCTAATCTTGTTCAAATCTTCATCAAAATTTTGAACAGATTAATGTAAATTTGAAAAAAAAAAAAAATATTTAAATGAAAATTAGGGACATACTTAATATTTTAATGAAACTTTTCCTGCAAATATTATAATTAATTTTAAAATAAACTTCGGATTGTTTTACCCCCATGGAGTACTGTTACTCGGTGTTTCAGTTGTTCGTCAACATAATTTCTAATATGGAACTGTGATTTCAGTGTCTACCAACAAAAGCAAAACATTAAAATATATTTGTGTCATTATCAATTTGCAAATTAAGCTTTGCATCAAAATAATGTAAAATAATGTGAATCGAATAACATACACAAACTCCACGTTTTTAATATAAAAAAAATTTGCATTTAAAATTTTTGATTTTCCGCTCTATGGTCATTTTATTTAGCCTAAAAGTGTGCATAAGATGATCGAAGAGCGACAAACTAAACGAAACTGAACTACAGTCATTTTTTGCACATTTTGGACTAATTAGACAGAGGCCTACAATTTAACCTTTAATTTTTAGAAGTCAGTATACTTCTAAACACGTATTTTAAAAACATATTTATTTAAAATGTTTTCTAATAATTATATTTTCTTTTGATCTCAATCTATAGTGATAATTATTTCAGAAAATTATAACAACCATTTCTTAATAAATGTTTGAATTAGAAATTAGATTTCATTACACTTGCATAAATGTTGTATACAAAAGCAATATGTAAAACTAAAAGGAGAATTTCATTTGTGGATCTTTCATTTAGAATTATTAATACTTCAGATATGTTTAAGATAATAAAAAAAAAAAAACAGTTATAATGCATTTTTAAATCAAAATGTGTTCATTATAACAAAATGAGAAAAATTGTAAAGAAACTTTTGGTGATAAAAGACTTAATGATAAAATGTGTTATTTAGATACTTTTAAGATAGATATTAAAACATATTACCTTTTTGTCATGATTGAAAACATCATTTCCCTCTTTGATTCGGTTTTAGCGACGTATTCCCATCTGTAATGATGGATTATTTGAAGTTTCAAGTTTAAAAAGGTTAAAGGGAATGCCCTCTTTTCACTCTTCTTTTTTACAAAATCATCAATGAAAGTGGAGGCGCTTGTCCAAGTGTTTAAGAACGCATGATGGATCACTCTGAAAAGTTATCACGAAATTTTTGTTATCTTTTACTGTAATTTACTTTTGTCAAGTTCTATGGAATACACATTGAAGCTTTAAGTCACATAATAATAAAGCAAATAGTTTCAAAACTGATAGCTTTATTATTTTCTTTAAATAATACCTTATCTTCATTTTTTAATTTTATGAAATAAATATAGACAATATTTACTTAAGGTTAAATGTTAATTTACTTTTGTCAATGAGGCTTTAAGTCCCATAATAAAAGTCAAAAAGTTTCCAAACTGATAGCTTTATTATTTTCTTCAAATAATACCTTATCTTCATTTTATTTTAAATAAATATAGACCAAAATATTTACTTAGGTTAAATGTTAATTTACTTTTGTCATTGAGACTTTATCCCATAATAATAAGTCAAGAAGTTTCCAAACTTACAGCTTGATTATTTTCTTTAAATAATTTATCTACATTTTTAATTTTATGAAATAAATATAGGCAATATTTACTTAAGGTTAAATGTTAAATTTTTTGTCAATGAGGCTTTAAGTCACATAATAAGAAAGCAAATAGTTTCGGAACTGATAGCTTGATTATTTTCTTCAAATAATACCTTATCTTCATTTTTAGTTTTATGAAATAAATATAGGCAATATTTACTTAAAATGTTAAATTACTTTTGTCAATGAGGCTTTAAGTCACATAATAAGAAAGCAAAAAGTTTCAAACTGATAGCTTGATTATTTTCTTTAAATAATACCTTATCTTTATTTTTTTAATTTTGTATGAAATAAATATAGACAATATTTACGTGTTAAATGTTAAATTACTTTTGTCAATGATTTAAATCAATAATAAAAAGCAAAAAGTTTCAAACTGATAGCTTGATTATTTTCTTTAAATAATACTTTATCTTTTTTTTTTAATTTTTGTGAAATAAATATAGACAATATTTACTTAAGGTTAAATGTTAAATTACTTTTGTCAATGAGGCTTTAAGTCACATAATAAAAAAAAAAAGTTTCAAACTGAAGCTTGATTATTTTCTTTAAATAATACCTTATCTTTATTTTTAATTTTGTGAAATAAATATAGACAATTTTCAAGGTTAAATGTTAAATTACTTTTGTCAATGAAGCTTTAAGTCACATAATAATAAGTCAAGAAGTTTCCAAACTTAGATTATTTTCTTTAAACAATACCTTATCTTCATATTTTAATTTTATGAAATAAATATATACTAAAATATTTACTTAAGGTTAAATGTTACAAATAATTTAAAGAAATTTGAAAGTTCACTTGTGATTTGTTGCTGCTTTCGTATTCTAATATCTTTATCAAAATCTTGTTAGTCACATAAAGTTTCTCTTAAAAATAACTTTATTTATTAATTACCAAAACAAGTTTTTTTCCTGATATCTGTGTATGATCATTTAAATATGCCCATCAATATAAAATATAATTTTTAATTTAATTCAGTATATTTTTAAACAGGCTTATTTTATATCTGCTTTTTTTTTCTCAGGTAAGAAAAAAACATTTATCAAAACTAATTGGTGGCTGTTTTAAAATTTAATTCCTAATAAACAATTTTCAAGTTTGCTACAATAATTCTTATCCAAAGAGAACGAAAAAACAAATAGACCAGAATATTTATACCAGAATATAAACAAATAGACCAGAATATTTATAAAAGTTTGCCAAATATCTGTCTTGCGAAATTTCCAAAAAATAACTCAAAATGTCTCTTCAACATATTTTGTCTGAATAATTTACTTTTATAAAATAAAATAATAAATTTAGTTAAATAGATTCTTTTCAAATATATTGTAGATAATGTTTTTTAAAATCCTTTAAATAAAATGAAAGGAAAGATTTTGCATCAACTTTTGAGTTTATTTCATTCAGATACACAACTATATTTCATAATAGGCTGAAATGACCTGTTGGATTACATATTAGGCTACATATTAGGTTTGGTTTGACGTTCTACAGTCATTTTTTGCACACTTTATGTTAATTAGACCGGACCTACAGTTTAACGTGGATTCCGACCCTGAAGCCTGTGGTACCAACGGCCAGAGCGCTAGCCAGTTGGTCATCAGGCCATCTTTCTGACCTAAGAGAGATTTGTTCAAAACTCGAAATGAATGACAAACAGAATACTTCCCCATTAATGCTTTTTTTATAAACTTGATAAATGCAGAGAAAATAAATCAGAGATGCTCTGAAAATTTTGTCACTCTTCAGGATTTTTGTTCTAATTATGATGAAAAATACAGAATCGAGACGAAAATCCAACTAGATTCACCCTGCGATTAATCTGTGATGCTATATCAATGCATTCTGTCCATGTTAAGGCAAATATTCTGAAGTTAAAATGGCCTACATCTGAAAACAACATTTTCACCACATTATTTTTTTTGAGTAATTTAATCTAGTGAATCTAACAATTTGATCATTATATAAACAATTTACAACTCAAAAATTGGAGGGAAGTCAAAAATGAAAAAAAAAAAATTTAGAGGGTTTTTTTTTTTCAAGTTCAGAAAAGGACGGTTAAAACATAATATATTATGAAGCTGTCAACATATGCCCGCTGATAAGCCTCATTATATCAAATGTGCTATCAATTATTTTTGTAAGTTTAAACCCTACTTAACCATTGTAATTTTAAACCATAATGAACCCAGAAATGCCATGCTTTTCTTTTATTATTCATATTTACAATTTTTGATGAAACATTGTTACTGTCTTATGCACATCTTTTATAAAAATATCCTAACTCTGTGATTTAGTATACGACCCTTATTTAATTTATTTAAGAAATATTCTTAAAATAAACCTAATTTTCTATTTAAAAAAGATATCTTGGAAAAATTCTATGATCAGTTTTGAAGTTTGGATTCTCTGTTTTCAAATGAAACTCTTGCATGAATCGTTGCAGAACCAGGATTAATAATTCTTCTGGTCATTTATATCAAATATATAATGACTTTTTGCCATAAATATAGCTTTCTACTGATTGAATCTCAATGATCTGTTTGATCTGTTTTTCAGATATAAAATAATTAATGAAAAGCTCAAACAAAAATTTTATTGATGTTACGGATATCTTTTAATGTTGTTACACATACATTTTGATTTCTTATATTGGGAAACATTCTGTAATCGGTTTCGGAGTTTGTATTCTGTGTTTTTCAAATGAAACTCTGCAGAATGTTTGCAGTAACAGAATT
The DNA here is from genome assembly GCA_021605095.1 of Caerostris extrusa. Classification (NCBI taxonomy): domain Eukaryota; kingdom Metazoa; phylum Arthropoda; class Arachnida; order Araneae; family Araneidae; genus Caerostris; species Caerostris extrusa. The sequence continues at coordinate 62,159 of BPLR01012035.1, read as the reverse complement.
TAAAGAAATTTCTGATGAATAATTTCTAATTTGTAATTACTTTTCTGCCATAAATATAGCTTTTCAAGAATTTGGTCTGTTTTTGAGATATAAATAATCAATGAAAATCTCAAACAAAAAAATTTTATTGATTGTTACGGAGGTTATTTAAAGTGGTTACACCTACATTTTGATTTTCTTATATTTACTTTGTGTCATTACTTTTTTATAATTTATTTAAGAGAATTAATTTTGAATATTTTTGGGAAGAAACAAAGGCGATTATTTTATCCAATTAAAAACAATTTATAATAAGAGACAGTTTATCGTATTGAAAATGCTGTTTCGCCACAATTATTATATGAAAAATAGATCACAGCTTTTATTTCTATTTATGATTGCAATAATTATTGCAAAAAGTTACAATATTTTTTTCTAAATCACAATTGCATATATATTTTTTAACTATCAGGAGAACTTCCATTCTGTAGTATTTATTATGTAGGTAAAACTTTTTAATTCTTTTTATTTCTTTGTAATACAAGGAGCACGCAAAAATTAAGAAAACACGTTAAAATTTAACTCTGGAGTGAAAATTAAGGTAAGCGCTTTTAATGCCGCTTTAATTTAAATCTTTTTTTTTTTTTTTTTCATTTCTAAAAGACCGAGTTTGTACAAATCGATTATCCACAAAACCAAATTGTTCCTTAAGAACAGCAATTTTCTTTACCATTTTATCAATAAGCACTTGTTTGAACTTTTTATTTAGCAAATCTGGATTATTTATCATTCCGCAAGTGGGTGACCATTATTTTTAATTACATGAATTCAGCGATAAAATGCGTTCTTTATTTTGCCGCAATTTTTATGTTGCGTGGAATTAACGGAGCTTTTATGGTAAGCCCGAGTTAAAAATCGAGAAACATTTTTTTCTTCTTTTTAAGAAACAGTAAATGAGCTTTCGTATAAAACTGAAAAGTTCTTAGAATATTTTAGAGAATAAAAAGAGCATTAAATCTAAGATTGCAGTAGTTAGGTCGTTTTATGGTTTTTGTTTAAAATCAACAAAACATTTTAGCAAAACATTTTTTTTTTTTTAAATTTATATTGATAATGCTTTGCCCTATGGAATATTTTTTTGCAAAAAGAATTTATAAGATTATCAATATTTAATAGAGATAGAAACATACTTCGGAAGTATTGTTTGAGAAATGTGTATAGTCTATTATTGAAACAATAAAAGTATTGACCATATGGTACAATATCTTCATTGGGACGGAAATATTACTAGATGTTATATATCACTGTTACAATGTTGAAGATAATATTTCATTATACTTCAACGTTGTACCAATGAAGTATGAAATATTATCTCCTTCAACGTAAGCGGCCTGTTGGACAATTGGCTAGTGTTCTGGCATTTGGTGCTCCAGGTTCGAATCTTGACAGTTTTTTGCTTGTTGTTGGGAATCCAAGTTAAACCAAAAGGTCCAAAAAATCAAATCTTCAAAGTAAAATATATTGATGTGAATTATAAGAGAAAGGTGTTTTTCTAATTCGATATCTTATAATTCGTTTTAATTATAAGATATCCTATTAATATTTTTAATTAATTTTTATTATTCCTTTCCTATTAATTCGTCTTCTTTTCCTTTTACAAAATATAAATAAAACGAATTACTTTTACTTTATTCATGTTGTTTGAAAAAGTGATTTGCGAGAATTAATATAAATTTGTCTTATTATAATTATGAAAAGCAAAATATTTTATGTATAATAATTAATAAATATGTGTATTTATTATTTTGGAATCATTGAAATAATGTCAACGATAATTTTAATAATAATTTATTTTTCTTGATCCGGGCACCAGCCCAATGGTGGTCGAAGGCCGTCTGCCTACTGGCAAATTTCGAGACAGCAGAAATTTTCTTTTTACGGGGTAGGAATGTCAGCCCTACACCAGAAAGTAATTTTAGACCTGAAACTACGGTTTAAAGTGGAGTCCGAACCCCTACAAACATCCATGGCACCGTCGGAACTCGAACCCTATGTCATCTAGTACCAAAGCGTTAGTCACTCGGCCATCAGGGCCCTGATAATAAATTACTTTTAGAAAATTAATTGGTTCAAATAAAAATAAATTATATATAAACAATTACAAACACTTTGTTCGAGTTTTATAATGCAATAAGTATCCTTTATTACTATTTTGGAAAAACAAGTAAATAATATTATTTTACACTAGAGAAAGGCACACCTGGCGGCTTAGGGGTTTTAGCCTCGCATCAAATTGTACACCGAAATGTTTTGAAGAGAAGAAAAAGTTACATAACTTTACATCTAACATTCTGTATCAATAGTTTTTTTTTTCTTCTAATGCAGATGGCGAATAGACCGTGATCTTTTATGCCATAAGGGCTGCACCGACGTTACTCACTTTGCACTACCCAGGGGGGGGCGTGTAACTTGAAGATAACTTGTAATAATAATGTGTGTAACTTGTAATAATGCCTCCGCAACGCTCTGCGATCATATTAGACCGGGACCTACAGTTTAAAGTGGTTTCCGAACCACTACAAACACCCATGGCAACGCCGGGATTTGAACTCGATACCTGAGGTATCGAGCCCCAGAGCGGCCATCAGGCCTCTTCTGTATCAATATTGGATATAGATTTACATCAAAAACTTTTTATTGCTTATTACTGGTTATTATCATGCAAGGATTCTACAACAAAGTTTTAATACCAACATACACAGTGGAAGAATTCCAATTTTGCGCTTAATATGTGCACCTTGAGTATATTTTCTAAGAAATCGCTTTGCAGATCCGAAAGGATTGGTGAAGAAGAGTACAATCCCCTCCACCTTCCCAGATAACGCTCCTGGAAGGTTTTCTTCTCAATTGCGGGTATCACCAGAGAATAAGGTTAATCTCTAAATTTGGCATTCCCATTATTAAGTGGTTAATAAACTGAAGGGATTCATGAATTAAATGCTACAATATAAATTTGATGTAGTTGCAGGATAGAATTGTTATGATGGACATTAGAGAATAATACAATATTGTCTTTTAAAAAATGTAACCCTTTGGTTCCCCATGTCTTTGTGCCGCAAAATCAAGGACAAAAAGAAGCTGCGTGTTTACCCTTTATCATAACCCGTCGGTTAACACGGGTTCATGGACTTGGTTCAGATCAGGGTGGCCAACCCAAATGATCTCGTGGACCATTTTGAAATGCATCATAATTCCACGGGCCGCATATAAAATTATATATCTCCACATTAGATTTAAACCCACTATAGATATTTTTCGGAGTGAAAAATTGAAACACAATGAGTTATTATTCTTAGATCTAAACATGGGTAATATAATAATAATAATGTTAATAAACGCACATTGTAAAGAAATATAACACACAAAAAAATGAAATACAAAATTTATATAAATATAAACGAAATAAATAAAAATGAAATTACTAAAAATATTTATTTTACTAGTGCGATGGTCACTGTCACTGAGGTCACTTAAAATGAAACTTAGTACTTGTTATATTAGATGTTCCAAAATGCGCGTGCATCATGAATTCACAGAATATAATTTAATTATTCTGTAATCATAACTGTAAACTCATAAATAAAAGAGGCGATATCGTCATATACATATTTTTGTAAGAATAGTATTATTTTAAAATCAAAGTTAATTTTATCTCATAATTTCGACAGTTGACTTTTTGAATATATGGATGCATACATAATATATTTTTTAATACACAGCTTTTTTACTATTTTGGTCATTATAAAATAAATATATTTTGTAAAAGTGTGATAAATCTCAAGGGCCGCAAAAATATTCAAAGTTGGGCCACGGGTTGGACACCCCTGGTCTACATGTTGCTGTCGACCAAATTGCATAAGAAATAACAACAAAAAATTTTTTTTGCTGTGTTGATATTTCAATACAATTTATTTTGGACTGTGTTTTAAAAAGAAAACCCTTCATTTCCCAGTCAATTCGACAGACACCTTTTTATACTCTATTTTCCCACAAACGCCATACATAACAAGCAATCTGAAAGACTACCGATAAAATAGGTAGAACACGTGTTTAGAAAATACTCTGGGGTACTTTAGCCTCGTCCTTTAGTCTCGAATTTCTCTTCTGAAAATTGTTTAAAGTTTTTCTAAGATTCCTTTTTTTTTTACCTCAGGGTTCACTGTGACTTGTTTTCGCTGAATTCCTGTGGGAGAAGATTTCAAAGATTTTCGAGGAGGGAAAATTTCTTTTTTTTTTTTTTTCTTTCTTTCCATTTTCTCCACCCACCCTTTCACAGAGAGTGGAATATTTTTTTAAAGAAACTTCTTCTTCGCAGAAAATAAATTCACTGCCTTTGAAGAGATTGAGCCTAACCTGGAATGAAAATCTGTCACTGTTTCTTACCTCCCCATGGGAACACATATTTTGGAGGCTATTACCAAGATTTTGCACGGGAACAGAGCTATTAAGGTATTCATTTTTTACATAGATTCAACTGCAAATATTTGCCGGGCCGGATAGGTGTAATAGTTTAAGGCTCTTAGAAAAGTAATTGTATATAACTTTTCTTTTCTGATAAAACGTTAGAAATATTTTTAAATTTTATCAAAATCAATCTCATTGAATAGTTTTATATGAGTAAATAAATTATTTTAGTCTGGAATTGATATGCGGCCTGATGGCAATTGGCTAGCACTCTGGCCTTTGCTACCACAGGCTTCAGGTTCGATTCCGGAATGGATGTTTGTCAATGGTTCGGAATCGACGTTAAATTGTAGGTCCTAGTATAATTAGCCTACAGTGTGCAAAAAATGGCAGTAGATCGACAAACCAAATCAAATCCTTCCCAGATACTGTTTCAGGAAGTTTTCCTTCCAAATTAACACCGGGGAATAATGTAAACATAAAAAGTGTGGTATTCCCATTATTAAGTGGTTAATAAACCCAATGGATTCATGAATCAAGAGTGTAAAACGTTGAAGCAAGATAGAGTTACTATTATGAAAAATAATGATGTTGCTTTGTTAGAAATATCTACTTTCAACTTCAATACATTTTTTTGCAGAGTTGGTATTTCAATACACTTTTTGACTATTTTTTAAAAAGAAAACCCTTCATTTCCCAGTCAATTCGACAGACTATTTCGACTTTATATTCCCACAAACGCCGTAAGTAACAAGCAATCTGAAAGACTACCAATAAAAAAAAGGTAGAGCACGTGTTTAGAGAATACTCTGGGGTACTTGAGCCCACTTCTTTAGTCTTGAGTTTCTCTTTTGAAAATTGTTTAAAGTTTTTCGAAGATTCCTTTTTTTTTTTTACCTCAGGGTTCACTCCGACTTGTTTTTCGCTGAATTCCTGTGGGAGAAGATTTCAAAGATTTTTGAGGAGGGAAAATTTCCTTTTTTTCTTTTGAGTTTCCCCACCCACCCTTTCTTAGAGAGTCTTTAAAAATATTCTAAACTTCTTCCTCGCAGAAAATAAATTCACTGCCGTTGAGAAGATTGAGCCTAACATGGAATGAAAATCTACCACTGTTTCCTACGTCCCCATGGGAACGCGAAATATTTCCGAGGCTATTACCAAGATTTTTTTTTGCATGGGAACGGAGCTATTAAGGTATTCCTTTTTTCAAAAATGCAGCTGCAAATATTTATCGGCCTGATAGTTGTAATACTTTAAGGTTTCTTAAAAATTAAAGGTAAATACCTCTACTTTTCAAATGAAACGTTTGATATATTTTTAAATTTTATCAAAAATCAAACTCATTTAGTAGTTTTATGACAGTAAGTAAATTATTTTATTCTGACCTTGATATGCGGCTTGTAGGACCATTGGCTAGCACTCTGGCCTTATGCTTCGGGTTCGATTCCTGGAGTAGCATGGATGTTTGTTAATGGTTCGGAATCGCCATTAAATTGTAGGTACCCGTCGAATTAGCTAAAATGTGCACAAAATAATCGTAGAGGGACAAACCAAACCAAATCCTTCCCAGATGCTGTTTCAGGAAGATTTTCTTCCAAATTGGGAGTAACACCAGGGAACAATGTTAATCTCCAAATGGGGCATTCCCAGTATTAAGTGGTTAATAAACCCTAGGGATTAATGAATCAAATTTGTAGAAACGTAGAAGCAAGGTAGAAATAGTATGATGAAAATAATTCAATGTTGCTTTATTAGAAATATCTAACTTCAACTTCAATAGATTGTTTTGCAGAGTTGATATTTTAATACAATTGCTTTTGACTGCTTTTAAAAAAAAAAACCCTTCATTTCCCAGTCAATTCGACAGACACCTTTTATACTCTATTTTCCCACAAATGCAATACATAACAAGCAATCTGAAAGACTACCAATAAAAGAGGTAGAACACGTGTTTAGAGAATACTCTGGGGTACTTTAGCCTCGTCCTTTAGTCTCGAATTTCTTTTCTGAAAATTGTTTAAAGTTTTTCGGAGGTTACTTTTTTTTTGCCGTAGGCTTCACTGCGACTTGTTTTCGCTGAATTCCTGCGGGAGAAGATTTCAAAGATTTTCGAGGAGGAAAAATTTTTTTTCTTTTTTTCTTTCCAATTTCTCCACGCACCCTTTCCTAGAGAGCAGAATATTTTTTTAAAGTAACTACTTCCTCGCAGAAAATAAATTCACTGCCGTTGAGAAGATTGAGCCTAACCTGGAATGAAAATCTATCACTGTTTCCTACGTCCCCATGGGAACACATATTTCGGAGGCTATTACCAAGATTTTGCATGCGAACATAGCTATTAAGGTATTCATTTTTCAAAAATGTAGCTGCAAATATTTGCCGGTCGGATAGATGTAATATTTTAAAGCTTCCAGAAAACTAAATGTATATACCTCATCTTTTCTGATAAAGCGTTTAAATATTTTAAAATTTTATCAAAAATCAATCTTATTTAATAGTTTTATGTGATTAAGTAAATTATTTTACTCTGACAATGATTTGCGACCTGATGGACAACTGGCTAGAGCTTTGACCTTTTCAACCAAGCTCTTCAGGTTCGATTCCTGGCGATGCAGGGATGTTTGTTAATGGTTCGGAATCGATGTTAAATTGTAGATCCCGGTCTAATTAGCCTAAAGTGTGCACAAAATGAGAGTAGAGCGACAAACCAAACCGAAGCAAACTGACATTCACATAATTTGATTGGAAATTTACATTGGTATAAATAACGAATAATTTGTTAATTACTATAAATTATTAATACCCAAATATCATGAAATGTCTTATTCCCGACTATGACTTAAAAATGTGTATGGATAATTTCATAATTGCAAAAATAGACATATTAAAAGTATTTTATATAAAAATGATCAATGATGTTTTCATTCGGAAATATATATTTATAGGGCAATAAAGTTATAAATTATCCTTTTAACTTTTTTATTTAAATTTAGAAGTACATATTATGTAAGCAGTTTTTTATTTGAATATAGAATTATCACTTTGCAGCAAATTAAGATGATTTTTTTCATTTCTGTGTGTGCATTGAGGTCGTGAATAGATGGAAAAAGTATTCAAATTATTTTATTGATAATATTTCATATCATAATCTTTAAAGATTAGGATAAAATATATCATAATCTTTAAAGATTATGATTATAACTTTTCTCATTATATTGGGATTTTACGTAAGTTTAAGATTTTTAGAAAGTAAAACGTTCTTGACCTAATTACTAGCTCTCTATGCCACAGGTTTCCGGTTTGAACCTCGGCGCTGCCATGCATGTTGTGGTGGTTCGGTTCCACTTTTTAAACTTTAGGTCTTGATCACATAACTTCTGGGCATAATGCTGACAACCTATCCTGTAAAAAGAAAGCATCTCGTGTTTCGGAATCAACCAGTAGGTAGGTCGCCTTAGCCCACCAGGGGGCTGTTATGAAGAAAACAGTAACTAATTTGTTAATTATAAGGAATAAAAAGTACTGTTTTTATCAACATGAATTAAAAATTATTAAATTGTTATGATACGAATTCTTAACCTTTTGAAAATTTCATTTTATTTAATAATGATCATAAGTTTTTATGGTTGAAAATTTCATTTTATTTAATAATGACATTATAAGTTTTCATGGTTGAAAATATCAATAAATATTTCAAATTTCATTTCATTTTAAAACACTTAATCCTGATCACAATGAGAGATGAAATGTGCATTTTCCAATTGAAACCATTTTCCCTAAACATGTAATGTGCTTTTCTCAAATATTGTTGTACTTATATAACAACTTGCTGTGATTTCAAATTCTTTCTCGTACACGCTTCGATATTCATTGTAAGCATATTGCAGCAATTTATTTTAAGGAAAATGAGTTTGCCACACCGGTTAAGAAACATTTTCCATGTATTAAAATCCCAAATTGCCCCGCATGCATACAGGGAAAGCAATTTATAATATGGCTCCATAAGGTATCAACCATGACCATTAAGACCATCGTTCATTTGATGGCCTGCTTTTGGAAATGTCGGTCGTTTTCGAAATATGCACAAAATAAGCTGGAATATTCTGCGATTGTTCGCAGTTCTAAAACTTCCATCAAATCGCTTAGAAATCCCGGTACGTGCCCATTATGTTGCCAAACATTTGTTTTAAAACAGGCATGGCTGCCAATCATCGAAGAAAATGGCGATGACATCCATCAATCCAACAAATCGCCATCGGCTTTCTTATCACAAAGTAAGTTTAATTTTAAACCATACACATAATGGTGGATTTTTTTATTATTATTAAACCTCAATAAAGTCACAAAAGAAACAAAAAATGTCCTGGACAATCTCCAACTATCGATTCTTTACAACTTCCTTTCATTCGTAAAGCAATGGGCAAACATCTTTCTTCGTATATGTTTTGGCAACGTTTGTGGCACAAGTTCTTGTTTTTATTTGATGTCGCGTGCTGGATGTTTTGTAGGTGTTGTTGTTTTTGTTGGATTTTGTTGGCTTTTTTTTGCAAAAGAAGAAGCAAGTTATTATTCACTGGCCCACATAAGACAGACAGACACAAACAAAAATACTTAATTTGAATTTGTTACAAACGGGGAACGGAGTTAGATAAACAACATTAATGTTTTTGAGATTACTCATCCAAAAATAGATATAAATGTTTTTTCAAGAGGAAATAGAAATTGAGAAACCAGAGTATCATTGACAGATCGTCATTAAAAATATTAGCTCAATATAATGTATATAAATACTTCATTTATGAAATTCATAAATTATTAAAATGTATCCAAGTTTATACATACTTTTTGGCTCAAAAAAACTTAATAGCTTTTTTTTCTTATTTTTTTTTAGTTATTATTGTAATTAGTTTGCCTCTTTAACAATTGAAACGTGACTTGAATATAGTTAATTGCGTTAAAACCATTTTTGATTAAAAGCTTAAAGCACAAAACTGGTATCAGTATTTTACTTATTTTTTTTTTACAATCTTCCTATTGATTCTACTATTATCTTTAATTATCTTGTTCCCTGGTGCAGCAGACCTATGGTAAGCCAAGGCCATCCTGCCTACTAGTAGATTCCGATACATGAGATTTGTTATGGGTAGGATTGTCATCCTACGCTCAATGTTCTACAGTCATATAAACCAGGACCTACCTTTTAAGGTGGACTCTAAACCACTACAAATATCCATGGTACCGCCGGAACTTAAACACTGTGGCATGGAGCACCACAGCGCTAGTCACTCAGCCATCAAGCCGTCACTTTTAATATCTAACGAATTTTTACTTAATAACAACAGGTAAAATATATTCAAGCATATTCACATATTAATATTCACTGGTTAGAAACATATTTGCTGGTCATGAGATCATAAATATTGGGAAAACATAAGATTAGATTAAGATTGGCAAACAATGGAAGGAATATAATTAAAATATATTATTATATTTAAATTTAAATATGTTTTTTATTAAATTTCAAAATTTTATTATATGCTTGATTATTATTATAAAGATGTACAGTTAACAGTAAAAGTTCTCTTTTTTAAGTAAAAAAAAATATTTGAAAATACAATCCAAAATATAATGGACTTTCTAAAAAAAAAAATAAGTATTTTGAAATATTGATTAAATTTTTGAATACAAATGCTTAAGTAATTTCCATTTGCACTTCCTTAAAAATAATTGAAACAGCACTCATTATAACCAACATTAATACAAATGAGCTGTGAATCAATCAATATGAGTTATAATTATCTCTAATAAGAAAACGCATATTAAGTTCTGACGCTGCTTTAATTACGGGAAAAAGGTGAACATATTCCTCCCAACAACACAGGCTTTTGCTAGTAGCATTCGACATAATTAAAACAGACAGATCTGATCAAAGAAACACGCTCTAATTTCATTCAGCGCTGACAAAATTAAATTTTTGAAGCTGCCCTCTGTTTGCAGAGGGGGCTGTTCCGTTGCTCGAGCTAATTCAATTACATGGCAAGTGTCGGAAACAATTCTTGAACAAGGTGTTCGGTTGTCTGACTTCTTTGGTGCGTCATTTTCTTGTTAACGGGTTGTTTCATCTCATCTGACAAAAAGAAGAATAAAAGTTGCAAGAATGTAGTATTTGTTCGCAGGTTTTAATAAGGCGTTCCAAATTGGAAAACACGTTGACAAATGCTGATGTTGCTGCAATACGGGCAACTCTTATTTTTATGTTTGTACGCTGAAGCTCCAAAATCTACTATTTCGAAAAGTAACATGGAATTGTTTGTGTGTTGATGATGATATTTGTTTCTGTTGAATTCTTCATGTTTATTGTTATGTAAAGGAATTCTAACACTTGTATTCAAATTGGCATCAAAAACTTTGTTTACTTTTTTAGTAAAAAGGTGCGTTCCAAAATAAATAAATACGCAAGAATAAAGTTTTTATAAAAATTAATAACAGTTATTTACAAATATCATATAATTTTTTTTTATTTTTCAATATTGATTAAATATCAATTCTATCCATTTAAAGAAAATTTAATGTTTGCAATTTATCCTTATTGAAATTCTCAAAATAAAAATAGATAACTATTTACAAATATTAAATATGAATTTTTATTTTTCAATATTGACTAAACATCATTTCTATGCATTTTATGAAATTTTAATGTCTGTAACTTTTCCTTATTGACATTATAAAAGTAAAAATATATAAAAGATATTTTTTTAAAAATTGATAATAATTATTTACAAATATTTTATACATAATTTTTTTAATATTGATTAAACATCATTTCTCTGCATTTTTTTTTTTTAAATTTTAACGTTCGTAACTTATCCTTATTGAAATGCTGCCTGATGGTCAATTGGCTTAAGCTCTGGCTTTTGATAAAATAAACTTCAGATGGCTCAGAAACTGGCTCTGGCATGGATGTTTGTTAGTAGCGGGGAATCCACTTTAAACTGTAGGTTAAGTAGGCTAAACGTTATCACATTCAATACCCAAAAGAATATATCAAAGTTTGAAAATTCTGGGCATAAATGAAGAATGAAGTATTCCAAATACTATAAGAAGCACTATACAGCTCAATAGGCATAACCGCAAAATGCCAAAAATGTTAAATATTAAACTTCAAGAAGAAGGAATTGATCAATGCACTACGAGTACTTATAGCCATTGGAAGTACTAATGTTTAAAATCTCGACCCAAAACATGAAAAGAGTTTCAAAACTATACTACAAAACACTTCAAACAAAAGCCAAATTCTTAAGAAAATTCCTTAAGACTAATGTTATTCATGAAACCTTTCAAGAGTTAAGGAGCTCGTTGTACCATTTTTCGCAGAAATTTGCAATGGAGATTTATTTGCTTGACCCTCTTATTCGGATAACGTCACAGACCCCTAACCAGGACAACATCATGTTCATACATGATAATAGTAAAACAAATATTTATAGTGCGGTTATATGACAAAATATATAATGCTTTTATTTCTGGTTTTTTGGCAAACTTTGTTCCTACATTTCTTCTTTTATTAAAAAGAAAATTTTAAAAAAATTCCTTGTTTTATGATGTACATTAAAATATTCTTTATTCTTATGAGATGTCCTTTTGATAACAGAACAAGCATAAAACTACTTACAAGCATAATATCTCTCAGAAACATTACTTTAAAATCCTTAACACGTAATTCTAAAATCTTGTAATAACCATTGCGCACCAGACGGAAAAAAATAACACTTAATTGAATTTATTTTTCCGCCACCATGAGGAGCTGGGAGACTTGGTAATCCCGTCCGAACATAACAAAGACGACATCATGAAATTGAGGAATCTAATTTCCAAAACGTATATCTTATTTAATCTCTTTATATTTGCTTCTTCTCCCCGTTATTTCAACAGATCAATAACAGTTTTGAATAAGGATAAAAAACAAAAACATTAAGGATTTTAGAATTCCATGTTTTGGAAGTAAAAGAAGGATAAAGAAAATAACAATAACCAGGGAATTTCCAAGATGTATTCAGGGTTTAAAAAGTAATGCCTTTTGCAGACCGTGAAAATACAGGATTAAAAATGACGTGATAGTAGATGTTGGAAGAGACTTGCATAATTGATGAGATGGAGGCTCCTTATAATAAATGTTTTGTTTCTATTTATAAAAAAAAAAGTGAATAATATGCTTATTAAAAGACAAGAAATAAAAATATATGTCTTTGTAATATATATTTTAAAAATTCAATAAATATGAATATAATTGTTGCATTGTCTAATAAAATTAGGACAATACAAATAATTATTTTATTTATATTTAAATTTTACTTTCTAATCCAATTCTAATCAATGCATGTATCTAGTTAATGCTGTAAAAAAAAAAAAAAGAATTTTATACATCGATAATTTATATATTACATTACATTTTAATAATAATACATAATTATTATTTTTCAATATTTTTTTTTACCATGAAAATACAGGATTAAAAATGACGGGAAGGTATATGCTGAATAGACTTGCATAATTTATGAGATGGAGGCTCCTTATAATAAATGTTTTGTTTTTATTTATAAAAAAAGGCAAATAATAACCATTTTAAGAGACAAGGAATAATAATATATTTTTTTTTCTTTGCGATATATGTATTTTTTTAGAAATGAATAGAAGGGAATATAATTTTATTATGTAACAATAACCCTTCTATTTGTATTTAAGTTTTACTTTCTAATCAATTCTACTGTGATGTTCATTTATTTTGTCAATGTTGCAAGAAAAAAACTATAAATGAATCTTAAACATAGATAATTATATACGTATGCAAATAATATTTCGCCATTATTATTGTCCGTTATTTTATTAATCAAATGCATTAATGGGCAATAAACTGGCGTTTGATTTCACCAAAAATAATGATTTTAAATATAATATTAAAAATAGCTTTTGCCTGAAAACATGTGTTATTAAAAGTTAATTTATTGATGAAATTTATTATAAATTAACCTCCATTAACATGTTTACAAATAATGTGTAAATTTTTAATTCATCTTATCGAAACACTTTCTAATATTACTGTAGCTATGTTAAGTACAAGCCTTTAAACGAATATTCATAATATTTTCTAATAGTCATTCAACGTGGTTATAATATATGGATATGTACAATGTATATATTCATAACATCAACATATATTCATAATATATGAATATACGTTACATATTTCCTATTATGTACTTTATATAATTTCTTAATGAAATTTTACAAATTAAAAAAAAATCAGAAAATTTTCTTACTAAGTTGTTACTTAAAATTCTTGACAAAATTTTTGTATAAAAATTGAAAAATGTAAAAACAAAATCGGTTTTAAAAAGACAAAAATCAAAAATTATTATACATATAGAATTCTTTTCTAGAATAAATCTATATATATAATAATTTATTCTACATCATCGTAATTTTTTTATTTTATTATTTAATAATTTATTTTTGAATATGTGATAATTTATTTTTCTTGTTAAATTATTACATGTTAGCTCTGAAACGTAAGCATATTGCGCACTATTTCCATATTATTTCTCGCAGCACATTTCCAAACATTTTCAACGATGTTTAGATTTGGACAATTTGAAGGCTATTTTGTTGTGAAATAAAGACAACAATCAGATAATAATAATGTTGATAATAATCATCTCAACTACAATATTAATCAAAAAAAGGCTGCAAATATAGTTCTGACACAATTCTTACTGGAAATCTAAGATTTGAAGACGGATTTGACTTTTCCTTTGTGTTGCTCCGTGTCTTTTTGTCACATGATCAAGGACAATAAGAAATTGTATTTTTGCCCTATATCACATGGGTTTATGGACTGGTCTAGGTGTTGCAGTCGACTCAGTGGGATAAAAAAGAAACAACAAAACAGAATATATCCTTGTGTGTTTAAAACAATAGTATAAAATAATTTTTCTCTGACAAAAATATTACCCTAGTACAGGGGTCGGCAACCTTTTGAGTCGGAAGAGCCAAAAATGGCAATTTACAAAATTTCAAAGTTTTTAAAAAGCCACAGAATCTTTTCTTGCCAACAATAAATAGTACTCGCATAAATAAAGTTTTTGATAAAAACAAACTAATCTATTTATTCATAAGAAAAAATATCTATTTATTCATATATAAAGTAGTGTTTTTCACAACAAATTAGATAATATATATATATATATATATGGCATTATTAGATAATTGCTTATTATGTAAGTAAAAAATTAAAACAATTAAGCATTTACTTACAACACTAACTTGTACTTCAATAACAAACAATTGAGCAAACAAATTCAATGGGAGCGATGGCTTTGCATGGTTATTCAAGTAGAAAATTTAAACTTTACTAAACAATGTCACTTGTACTTAAAATAAAAAAAATAACAACATACATTTGAGCAAACAAATTCAATGGGAGAGCATTGGCTTTGCATGGTTTTAGAAAGTTTGGATAAATTTGGCTCATAATTTGTTGTATTAAGTTTCAAACACGACTCTAAATTTTCCTTTTGTTAGTTGGCTTTTTACTTTACTTTTAATTATATTCATGCAAGAGAAAGCTTGCTCGCGCGAATATGTCGATCCGAAGATAGTCAGCACTCCAAATGCCAACTTCTTCGCCTCACTGTAGCAATCTGGAAGACTATTCCATACGACGAATAGAAGTGCCTCAACTCGCGGCATTTCTTTTAAAGCTGACCACTTTTGTTGCGTTACGTACATACATGTTTAAATGATTTTTAAATGTTTTTTTTTTTGATAAAATAAATAATATTTGCGTATGGAACTAAAGAGCCGCAGCTTCACATCCAAAGAGCCGCATGTGGCTCGCGAGCCTGCAGGTTGCCGACCCCTGCCATAGCACATCATAGATTCAACTTTGAAAATCCTACTAACTCTGACGTCTTCCGAAGTCTTTAAAGTATACCAAAGCAGTTTATCGGGTCCTTTAGATAAATGTCTCTTACGTGAAAATAATGACATTGTTCTTGTTCATATTGTCGTTTAACCTTTTCAGCACGATCACTGTACATATCAATTGATGACTCTTCATCAAAACTGGCTTTTTATTTCTTTTGGCATATTTTGCGATATTACAAATTTTTCAAATACTTACAATAGTTGAAAGCATTTTTAAGCTGCAATTTTTCTGATGTTTTTGAGATAACTTTAATTAGTGTCTGTTATCTTTTGTATATAACCATGCATTTTTATTTTATCACTTCTGTAGCTTCTTTAGACATTGGAATAGCTTTTTTAGAAAGAATTACTACTTCCAGAAATTCTGCTGCTAAAAATATGCATATTAGAATTTTCACATTAGTAAATAAAACTCAATTAATCTTTGATACTGAATTATTAAGATTGAGATAAAAATATTTTATTACTTTTTATTTTAATAAATTTATTCTTCCTCATCTTTATTGGCACAATAGCTCCCTGTTGGGCCAAATATATGTCTGCATATTTTTCAGATTCCTGAACATGAGATGTTTTCTTTTTACGGGTAGGGTTGTCCGCTATTCGCCCAATGTTCTACAGACATATTATACTGGGACTTAAGGTTTAAAGTGTTTTCCGAACCACTATAAACAACCATGGTACTGCCATGGACCCAGACCTGAAACCTGTGGTACAGAGCGCCAATGCGCCAATCACACGATCATCATGAGCCATTAAATTTATTACCTTCTGTAAAAACAAGATATCATTGGAAATTTTACAAAAGAATATGTAAAATTATGATTTACATGTTGCTCATAAATAAATACTTTCAATGCAGTTTTATAAAAACTCGTTTATTTTCCTATTATTATAAGAAATGGTAATATATAATCGATCAGTGCCTTTTAAAAGTCTATCTGGTAGTAAGATGTAATTCGTTTTAAAACTTAATATCTCCACAGCAGATAAAGAATTAATCTTTAAATTTGATATGCATTCTTCTTTCCATAGTTATTGTTCAACCCACCAAAAAGTGTTACATCATAAAAAAAATGAGTTTAGTCCAAACAAAACTGTACCTAGCCACACTGGCCGCCCACCCCGAGGAATTGAGTTATTTGTTCTCACAAAAGAACTTACCTAACTGCTTCTGTACAAAGGGAGAGTTAATTATCTCCCCTTGGCAATTAGCGACCTCACAAAGGCCAGAAGAGGGCTTTGTTAACGATGATTTAAGGTAACCGTCAGACTCGTAGGCTGCGCCTTGCAAAGATTCGTGGGTTTTTCGTCCTACTGCTAACGATATCGATTTGCTTAGATCCTGCATTTGGGAAGTTTGTTGTTTTAAGTAGGTGAAGTGGAAGTTGCATGTAGTCAGTAATGTTGCATGCAATAATTGCATGGTATATTTACAATAGACGGCTTTTGTTTGTTGCTTTGTTTAATCAGTTACATTAAAAGAATGGATGACAATGGTTTTTTAAAATTAAATTTTATTTTCAGAAAAATTTCGAAGGATTTTGTAACAAATGACTCTCTTAACAAGAGGTATCATTTTCTTATAATTTTTTAAAAAAATTTTAAGCTTGCTAATGTTTAAAAAAAAGGCATCTGCAATGAAAATAATAATGCAATGACGTATCCATGAAAAATTGATAAATAACTTGAAACAAAAGATTTAAAAGACTTTTAACTATTGATTTCTTTATGATTGTATATATAATTTCAGTATACATCCATATCCTTCCTTAAAGTGGCTTAAGAAGAAGGTCTTTGTTGTGACTAATCCTCAGTGTCCGACAGCTCGAGATGGATGCAGGAAAAAAGGGTAGCTTCTGTTGAGATGAAGCGCCCGTAGGTAGAAGTCTAACTGGTTTCCGAGTCGTTGAAAAAGGAGAGTAAGGGCTTCTGAAGGTCTTCTAGGGGGAACTACCCACATGTGCTTATCGAATTGGAGATAACTCGGAAAAGTTAAAAAAAAAAAGAGTAACATTTATTTGTATTTGTCTACTTTGATTCAAAATCAGTGTATATAATTATTTCTTTAAACTGTATTTCTTTTTCAAAAACTTTAATTGAAAATATTTTTTTACAAATGTTAATGTACATGATAGTGATAAAACGTGTATAAAGAATCCTTCATTGATAGACAGGCTGGTCGGTGGTATTTTCCGTGTTTTTTCCCATAAAACACACAAATGCCGATATTTAATACTCTCCTTTCGTCACACCTCGAGGCCTGTTTGTGCGGTATATAAATGGAACACGAGACTCGGTAATGTTCCGGTGTCTTCTTCTTCAAAGGCGCAACAGCCCCATGGCGGGTCAAAAATCTTCTGGTAAGGGCTTTCTTTTAACGAGATAGGATTGTCAGCCCAACGCTCTATAGTTAGACCAGGATCTATGGTTTGGAAGTGGATTTCGAACTACTACAAACAGCCATAGCATCGATAGTATTCGAACCCGAAACCGAATATATATATATATATATATATATATATAAACCTTAGTTATAAAAATTTGAGAATAAAAAGAGTATAATATCCCCGATTAAAACATGTATCTTTTACTGAATCAAATATTGAATATACTCTTTGTAATTAAAAAAATATATACTAATAATAAATTTTATATGAAATTATGAATTTATTTATTTATATAAAAAAATTACATCAAAATCATTAAAAATCTCAACAAACGTTTCTCAACAAAAATTGAATATTTTTTCTAATTTGAATACTTTTCTAAGAAGCATTCATCCAAATAGAATTAAAAATAACTAACATCCACATTGAATGACTTGTAAATTTAGTGATTTTAAATTACAATTCTCCTTATTTAATTAATCAGCATAACTTATTTTAATCAATTATCAGACAAAAATGCAACACCATAAATATGTAAAATTTGAAAGCCGCATTAGAATTTTTGCAACGCACTACCTTTCAAAAATGTAAATGTTCAATTAAAATTAATTAAATTCTTTTACTTTTAGAAATAAAGTATCTTTCAAAATGAACGAAACTCCACTAAGATCTTTTTGTTCTCGTATCAAACGCGATTAATTCAGTCGTGTCAAGAATGGTAGCATGTGTTGGATCAAACATGTAAATTGGATTGGGACGACATTAAAAAAATAATTAATTTGGAACTAACTGTGACTTTAATCAAACGCCACCTGTGAGAGAATAATGGATTTTCGATGAGCTCATTGCCAGAGGATGACGGTGGAAGTAAATCGTGAATAAATAATTTATGAAGTACAGGTATGGACTAGGTTTTTATTTATCTTTTCTTTTAAAGAAAATAAATTAATAAGAAATTCTAGATTCAAAAAGAAAATTTAACTCTTGAAGTGAATTTCACCATTTAGCATATAATTTCAGCGAGAATTTACTTTTATTACATCTTCCTTATTCATGGTTATTTAATTAATATGTTGTGATTAACATGGTAAAAGACGAAACTTAATTTCAATTGAGGTACACGCTACAATAACTTTTATGAAAAATTTTATTAATATTTTGACAAAAAAAACAAATTAAAAATAATATTTAACTTTCTACACTCAACTGTTATTGTTTTTTAATAATTTGAGATGAAACTAATTAGAACTTATTACTAAAATGAAAATGCTGTTCTTCACGATTTGAAAATGTAAAAGCTGGAAAATCTATATATTTTATGTGAACAATATTTGTTTTCGTTATCGATATATACAAAAATTTTAAAAGCATTGAATTAAATTTGTATTTAAAATGTTTATATTATTTGTATTTTTAAATGTTTATGTTTGTATTTTAAATGTTTTAAAAATATTGTTAAGGAAAAAAGATCTTTCCATCGACTTAAAAGCATTGCATCACTGAATATTATTTGAATTTTTAAACATGCTAAGCACTACAAGAATGCATGCATGACTAAAACTAAAATGTTGATGACTAAAACATTGCATGACTAAAAACTAAAATGTAAAGCTATTTGCCTGTATTATTTATAAAATTAAATTAAATTAATATTTAAAAATAAAGTAATACAGACAAGTAACCTTACATTTCAGTTTTAGTCATTAAATCTTTGATTACAACGAATGAAATTGATATTCGAGTAATGTTTAAGGGTGTTTTAAAAATTCAAATAATATTCAGTGATACAAGACTTTTAAATGGAGGGAAAGATTTTACAATGCAACAATAATATTGTTTTAGGAGAGAAACATTGTTGAACTAAAATTCTTATTCTACTACTTTAAATATTTTCACGTTTTTTGGTAAATATCGATTACAAAACAATTATTGTTCACGTTAGAATTTATAGATTATATCCAGTTTAAGCTTTTAAATATTAAAGACAAAATTATATTTGTTTTTATTTTTAAAAAAAATTATAAATAACAAAATGTTTAAAAAAATTGGTAAATAACAATGCAATAAAATAAAAAAAGAGAGATTCTGAAAATTAAAAAAACAAAATCATTTATACCTGTAAAAACCAAAATCAATTAATTACACCTATATACGCCATGGTTTAACAGTTTTGCTTTTGGTAGATCTGTTGTGTTAAAGCCATGGACAAAAATGAAGAATTCTTAAAACTATATTGCATTTTAAGATCATTAAAATGTAAAGTGGATTCCTACAATAAAATTTCTGAAAATTTAAACATCGATTAAATTAAACTGCTAAGATACTGAATTTTGTCGTTATCGTAAAAAATACGTATCTAAATATAAACATAAGTAATGAATTTTTAAAAAATTAAAAAGATCAAAACATGCAGATATCTCTAACAGTATTCTTAAGAAATTCAAGTAGTTGATCTATAGGTAGAATTTAAACCTTCACTTTCTGAAATACAATCTCCATTCCTTTCTTGGAAAATCTTGAGTAGGAAAAGAAGAAAACGTTGACAGGTTTCGCTAGAACATTAAAAAAGATGAATTGCCAATACCAAGGTATATGAATTATTAAAACGATGACACTAGAGATACTGGGGATGCTTCGACAAGAAGACATGGGAATAAAAGAAATTGTGGCTCCAAGCAGGAAAGAATGAAGGTTTTTTTTTACACACAACTATATAGTGTCGAAAGAAAAACTGATCCTTCAGTATGATAGTTTTCTTTTCTCATTTTTTTAATATTAAAAAATATCTGCTAAGGTGTATACTATCGATCACAATTAATAATAAATAAAAATAAAAACAAATTTTGTTAAAATATAATTTAAAATAATAAATAAAAATTAAGCATTATTGCATTTCATTCAAATCAATTCTTTTGATTTATATATCCATTTAAATATTATATTAACGATGAATTGTTCATTTGATTTGTTCATTAACTTATTCAAATGAATATTTTTTTTAATTTCAATTGTTTATATTAATTTCACTAAATTATTATATGATTTTTAAAAAAATTGGTTCAAGACCAGTTAAAAAATTTTTTTAAAGCTGTTTAATCCAAAAGTAATTTCGACTTTTTATTGGATCTGTATGAGTGAAATTAATATAAGCAATTGAAATTAATACAAATATTTCATTCGATATTCAAACTGAATAATTCATTCGAATGAGTTAATGAACGAATTAAATAAATGATTCATCCTTATTATAATATTTAAACGGATAAATAAATCAAAAGAACTGATTCAAATTAAATGTAATAATTTATATTTCTGTAGAATAAACTTTAAATACCAGGACTGCTTATATTAATATTAAAAAGAAAAGGGATGAAAATTAAATTAAAATGAAATGAACTGTGCTCTTTCAGCATTTTAGTTTTTAATAAATTTGGCCGATTCTTCGCTCTAGAGGATTTTGATTAATTTTAAGTTGTATGTGACTTTGCATTAAATTAAATCTTTATATCAAGATGATAAAATATCACATATAATACAAGGTTTTATTTTACTCTTAGCTAAATTGTTATTAAAATAAAAAAGAATATATATATATAAAGAAGCCTTATCAAATGAGTTTTTAGGAAAATTCTATCATTATTTAAAGCAAGACCTTTATTATTCTTCTAGTTTTGGAGAGATACTTGCATAATTTATCAATTTCTTTAACGAAGTGTTTCTTTGAGAAGGAAACAAGATGAAGGATTTTGAATCAATCTTATAAAAACCTTTTCTCCTGATAAATTTAATTTCTTCAAGGAAAATATAATGAAGTGCACTTCACATCAGAGTTGAATAGATACGTTTGTATTATTAAAAAATAATCTAAAAAAGATTGTTTGAGATATCCCATTTTAAAAAAAATTTCATTATTTAAAAGTGATAACAAAACTTTAATAATAAAGATGTGTATTGTTTTCTCAGCATGTGAAAAAAGCTAAAAATAAACCTTTTGATTGAAAATATTAAATGATTGGTTTACTTATTGAAAATTAAGTTAAAAGTTAAAAAAATAAAATATCAATTGTAAACTGTAAAGTACAAAATAATTTTTATATAGTAACCGTCTTTCTTGTTTTATTCTTAAAAAATATCTACTAAGGTGTGTACTATCCATCACAATTAATAATAAATAAAAATAAAAACAAATTGTAATAAAATATAATTTAAAATAATAAATAAAAAATTAAGTGTTATTGCATTTAATTCAAATCAATTATTTTGATTTATATATCCGTTCAAATATTATAATAAAGATGCATCACTTATTTGATTCGTTCATTAACATATTCGAATGAATATTTTTAATTTCGATTGTTTATAATAATTTCACTAAATGATTTTATGTTTTTTTGTAAAAATTCGGTCCAAGACCTGTTATAAATTTTTTAACGAGAGTTAATCAAATGCAAATAATGTTTTATTTGTTCTGTAAGACTAATATAAACAATTGAAATGAATAAAAATATTTATTCGATATTCGAACTGAATAATTCATTCGAATAAGTTAATGAACGAATTAAATGAATGATTCATCGTTATTACATTTAAATAGATAAATAAATCAAAGAACCTATTCAAATTAAATGTAAAAACTCATAATTTATATTTCTGTAGAATAAACTTTAAATACCAGGACTGTTTATATTCATGTTAGAAAGAGAAGGGAGGAAAATTAAATTAAAATGAAATGAACTGTGCTCTTTCAGCGTTTTAGTTTTTAATAAATTTGCCCGATTCTTCGCTCTAGAGGATTTTGATTAATTTTAAGTTGTATGTATTAAATTAAATCTTTATATCAAGATGATAAAATATCACATATATTACAAAGTTTTTATTTTACTCTTAGCTAAATTGTTATTAAAATAAAAAATATATAAAGCAACCTTATCAAATCTAGAGTTTTCTGGAGAATTCTATCATTATTTAAAGCATGTCCTTTATTATTCTTTGAGTTCTGAAGAGATACTTGCATAATTTATCAATTTCTTTAACGAAGTGTTTCTTTGAGAAGGAAACAAGATGAAGGATTTTGAATCAATCTTATAAAAACCTTTTTCTCTTGATAAATTTAATTTCATCAAGGAAAATATAATGAAGTGCACTTCACATCAGAGTTGAATAGATACGTTTGTATTATTAAAAAATAATATCTAAAAAGATTATTTACGATATCTCGTTTTTAAAAAAAACAGTTTTTCATTATTTAAAAGTGATAACAAAACTTTAATAATAAATATGTGTATTTTTTTCAGCATGTGGAAAAAGCTTAACATATTTTTGTGATTGAAAATATTAAGTGATTGGTTAATTATTGTAAATAAAATTATAGTTAAAAAATAAAATATCGATTTCAAATTGTGAGGTAGAAAATAATTTTTGTAGCAACTGTCTACCTTAAAAATCTTCTTTAAAAAATTAAGTATTTCCTTGTTATCTATGCATTATCAAGAAACTTTTATCTTAATAGAGATATATTAACTCCTCTTTATAAATTTAATTTTGAAATTTTTTCAAGCTTATAGTTATGCATGAGCAGTGAACTTTAAAATTATAAATTCATAGATTTACACTCCTATAACTATACGAAGAAACACTCTGTTTATAGTAAATACACTAATATAATGCTTTTAAAAATATAAGCAATATGTCAATGGAAATTCTGCAATATAAATTGCTAATGCAGTAGAGTGGTGATTATCCAACCCCACTTATTCAAGTTCGAGCCTTTAAATGAGTTACTGAAAGAAAGAAAACTATCTATACGGCCCTTTTTTCTTATACTGACCAGAAAGTTTTTACGACTTTCATCTTTCATTCCAGTGTGAAGCAGTGTATGCTCTCTTGGAAAGGGGAATAGCAAAACTGATGATATCCTTTCTTTCAATAAAATTCTTAAAATTATTTCGTAAAATAAATAATTCTTTCACTTAAAGAGGGAATGCTATGTCGAGATCGTGTACTGCATTCAGAGGAAAAGTAAGAAATTGCAGATGATATGATTAACGTTATGGTTGAAAACCGTAAATAACAGAGCGGTGATGATGAAAATAATGTCCCTTATAAGAAAATGATATATGGAAGATTTAAACTATTTTGAAAAACTATTGAATACATGCAGCAAAAAGAAGAGGACACACCTGCAATTTTGATAACACTTGGACATTAACGTAATATGGAGGATATAAACCGTTTATCCTTCTATAAACAAAAAATATCAAGGACTTTTGTAAATGATAAATTTTATTCCTCATTTTTAAAAGACCAGTAGAAATAATGTGAATGATGATAATTATTATCATCCACATTTAGTAACATAAAAATTAAGGAATTGCGTAGATGTATAGCTTTCCTTATTTAGTGGCGAATTATGTAAATACACTATCCGTGTTTTTTGCTTATCGAAGATGAACTTGATCTATATTAGCTGATAATAGAAAATCTATATGAAAAAATGTTAAATTTTTTTATTCCTTGAAAAACTTATTTTTTTATGAAAACATTTTATATTCAAAATGCATTTGAATTGATTACAAAATACTATTACGCAGTCTTCATTTAAAATTTTACAAATTTTACAAATAAATAAATAAATAAATATTTTAGTGTTTATAATATAAAAATAATAAATATAATAATAAATACAGAAATTATTATAATATAATTATAAAGATTAACTGTCTCTGTATTGCCAGGTGCATTAGAACAACAACACATATTAATGAAACTATTATAATATATTTATTAATGTAAATAAATGTAGAATTAGTGTAAGAAAAATATATATTATAAAAATTTTAATAATCTTTGCACAACACAACTAATTTTTTTTTTCATGTTATATTTTTTAACTTCAAAATTTGTGGTCTATTAAACCAAACATCTTTATACGAACCACTGCATCCCACAAGATTTCCCGCGACATTGTTTCTTTTCTTTGGTCAAACGAAAAAAAAAAAAGGGGTGGGGGTGAGCACACGGTGTCCATCGTCCCGGTTTTGTCCTCTATAAATCAGGAGAGCTTTTTAACCTCCTCGACACACTGGAATTCCGGCAAAAGAAACATCCAGATAATGCAGGAAAAGTCTGGGCAAGAACAGAATTCCTCTTTCAGTTGGAGGATTTCCTGGGCCGGACGGGCAGCGGCGATTGTTAGATCTCATGACAGAATCGTTTGTCAGGCGAATCTTTTATTCCCGTGCCAAACGATATTAGAGCCCCAGATTTATGGAGATATCTTTTTGTTGGCAACGTTTCACTTTTTTTTTTAACGTAACTGCCAGTTTCATAATTCTTCTGTTGATAATGTCGGTATTCTTATTTCTAGGACACAACAATGATAAGATATTGAGTTACTACATCCTTTAGTAATGTAGTCCTGCAACATTTTGTAGTTTACTAACTTTATTAGTATCTTACTTACTTTATCACAATTTTCCTAACTTATTTTCTAAAATACTATTAATAAATATTATATAAATAAATTTTACGATAATTATATAATATTAAAAAAAAATATTACTAAACAAATTGTGTTTATTTAATAGTAATTAGCATTTTTTTTTTTTTATATTGAGTGCCCATAATGCTTATAAATGTTATGAAGCATTTACAAATTTAATTTATCATTTTTAATTAATAACTGTAATTGTATACTAGCAGATCATAGCTCTTGACTTAAACAAAAGAAACTTGCTAAGAAACAATTTTTATTCAAGATATATTTTCAATATTTAAAGAGTATACTATTTTTTTTTTTGTACAGTAAATTGAAAATTAATACAATTAAAATGCAAAATTTTCTACTTATTATTTTTTACAATAATTTAACTAATGACGTCGCCAGATAGCACCAATAATTTTTTAAGGATTGTGCCATCTACTGGTGTACAAATGCAGTGAAAAATAAAAATATTTTATTTTTTAAATATAATTATTAATTTTTTTGTTAAATTTTTAATCAAGTGCGGACCAGATAAAAAGTAAGTAAACATGGACTTTTTAGGGTCTGACGGATGAGTGATTAGCGCACTAGTGCTCAATGCTATAGGGTTGGTTACAGTCCCGGCTTTGCAATGGATATTTATAGTGGTTCGGAATCCACTTTAAATTGTAGGTCACGTATTAATATGACTGTAGAATGTAGGACTGACAATCCTACTGCCTAAAGAGAAAGCATCTATGAGCATCATGTTTATAGTGGTTCGGAATCCACTTTAAATTGTAGGTCACGTATTAATATGACTGTAGAATGTAGGACTGACAATCCTACTGCCTAAAGACAAAGCATCTATGAGCATCATGTTTATAGTGGTTCGGAATCCACTTTAAATTGTAGGTCACGTATTAATATGACTGTAGAATGTAGGACTGACAATCCTGCTGCCTAAAGAGAAAGCATCTATGAGCATCATGTTTATAGTGGTTCGGAATCCACTTTAAATTGTAGGTCACGTATTAATATGACTGTAGAATGTAGGACTGACAATCCTACTGCCTAAAGAGAAAGCATCTATGAGCATCATGTTTATAGTGGTTCGAATCCACTTTAAATTGTAGGTCACGTATTAATATGACTGTAGAATGTAGGACTGACAATCCTACTGCCTAAAGAGAAAGCATCTAGGAGCATCATGTTTATAGTGGTTCGGAATCCACTTTAAATTGTAGGTCACGTATTAATATGACTGTAGAATGTAGGACTGACAATCCTACTGCCTAAAGAGAAAGCATCTATGAGCATCATGTTTATAGTGGTTCGAATCCACTTTAAATTGTAGGTCACGTATTAATATGACTGTAGAATGTAGGACTGACAATCCTACTGCCTAAAGAGAAAGCATCTATGAGCATCATGTTTATAGTGGTTGGGAATCCACTTTAAATTGTAGGTCACGTATTAATATGACTGTAGAATGTAGGACTGACAATCCTACTGCCTAAAGAGAAAGCATCTATGAGCATCATGTTTATAGTGGTTCGGAATCAACTTTTAAATTGTAGGTCACGTATTAATATGACTGTAGAATGTAGGACTGACAATCCTGCTGCCTAAAGAGAAAGCATCTATGAGCATCATGTTTATAGTGGTTCGGAATCCACTTTAAATTGTAGGTCACGTATTAATATGACTGTAGAATGTAGGACTGACAATCCTACTGCCTAAAGACAAAGCATCTATGAGCATCATGTTTATAGTGGATCGGAATCCACTTTAAATTGTAGGTCACGTATTAATATGACTGTAGAATGTAGGACTGACAATCCTACTGCCTAAAGAGAAAGCATCTATGAGCATCATGTTTATAGTGGTTCGAATGCACTTTAAATTGTAGGTCACGTATTAATATGACTGTAGAATGTAGGACTGACAATCCTGCTGCCTAAAGAGAAAAGTTATCTATGAGCATCATATTTATAGTGGTTCGGAATCCACTTTAAATAGTAGGTCACGTATTAATATGACTGTAGAATGTAGGACTGACAATCCTACTGCCTAAAGAGAAAGAATCTAGGAGCATCATGTTTATAGTGGTTCGGAATCCACTTTAAATTGTAGGTCACGTATTAATATGACTGTAGAATGTAGGACTGACAATCCTACTGCCTAAAGAGAAAGCATCTATGAGTATCATGTTTATAGTGGTTCGGAATCCATTTTAAATTGTAGGTCACGTATTAATATGACTGTAGAATGTAGGACTGACAATCCTACTGCCTAAAGAGAAAGCATCTATGAGCATCATGTTTATAGTGGTTCGGAATCCACTTTAAATTGTAGGTCACGTATTGATATGACTGTAGAATGTAGGACTGACAATCCTACTGCCTAAAGAGAAAGCATCTATGAGCATCATGTTTATAGTGGTTCGGAATCCACTTTAAATTGTAGGTCACGTATTGATATGACTGTAGAATGTAGGACTGACAATCCTGCTGCCTAAAGAGAAAGCATCTATGAGCATCATGTTTATAGTGGTTCGAATCCACTTTTTAAATTGTAGGTCACGTATTAATATGACTGTAGAATGTAGGACTGACAATCCTGCTGCCTAAAGAGAAAGCATCTATGAGCATCATGTTTATAGTGGTTCGGAATCCACTTTAAATTGTAGGTCACGTATTAATTTGACTGTAGAATGTAGGACTGACAATCCTACTGCCTAAAGACAAAGCATCTATGAGCATCATGTTTATAGTGGTTCGAATCCACTTTAAATTGTAGGTCACGTATTAATATGACTGTAGAATGTAGGACTGACAATCCTACTGCCTAAAGAGAAAGCATCTATGAGCATCATGTTTATAGTGGTTCGGAATCCACTTTAAATTGTAGGTCACGTATTAATATGACTGTAGAATGTAGGACTGACAATCCTGCTGCCTAAAGAGAAAGCATCTATGAGCATCATGTTTATAGTGGTTCGGAATCCACTTTTAAATTGTAGGTCACGTATTAATATGACTGTAGAATGTAGGACTGACAATCCTACTGCCTAAAGAGAAAGCATCTAGGTGCATCATGTTTATAGTGGTTCGGAATCCACTTTAAATTGTAGGTCACGTATTAATAGGACTGTAGAATGTAGGACTGACAATCCTACTGCCTAAAGAGAAAGCATCTATGAGCATCATGTTTATAGTGGTTCGGAATCCACTTTAAATTGTAGGTCACGTATTAATATGACTGTAGAATGTAGGACTGACAATCCTGCTGCCTAAAGAGAAAAGCATCTATGAGCATCATGTTTATAGTGGTTCGGAATCCACTTTTTAAATTGTAGGTCACGTATTAATATGACTGTAGAATGTAGGACTGACAATCCTACTGCCTAAAGAGAAAGCATCTAGGAGCATCATGTTTATAGTGGTTCGGAATCCACTTTAAATTGTAGGTCACGTATTAATATGACTGTAGAATGTAGGACTGACAATCCTACTGCCTAAAGAGAAAGCATCTATGAGCATCATGTTTATAGTGGTTCGGAATCCACTTTAAATTGTAGGTCACGTATTAATATGACTGTAGAATGTAGGACTGACAATCCTACTGCCTAAAGAGAAAGCATCTATGAGCATCATGTTCATAATGGTTCGGAATCCACTTTAAATTGTAGGTCACGTATTGATATGACTGTAGAATGTAGGACTGACAATCCTACTGCCTAAAGAGAAAGCATCTATGAGCATCATGTTTATAGTGGTTCGGAATCCACTTTAAATTGTAGGTCACGTATTGATATGACTGTAGAATGTAGGACTGACAATCCTGCTGCCTAAAGAGAAAGCATCTCCTGTTTCGAAATCTGCCAGAAGGTAGACAGCCTTGGCCATCATTGGGTTGTTGTGCCAATGTAAAAGAAAACATGGATTTATAAGTAATATAGATTTTGAGGAAAAAAATTGGGAAATTTTTGGGAAACTAATTTCTGACTTTATACACAGAGATAATGAG
This sequence comes from Caerostris extrusa, assembly GCA_021605095.1. NCBI lineage: Eukaryota > Metazoa > Arthropoda > Arachnida > Araneae > Araneidae > Caerostris > Caerostris extrusa. Next base: position 32,849 of record BPLR01012035.1, on the reverse strand, counting down.
CAATTGTTATTTATTTATTAAAAGTTTTTTTACCATTTAATATTTATCTTAGAAACAAAGAATGGTTCAAAAAAATTTATCTATTTTAATATAAGAACATTATTCAGTGAAAATATTTACTGAATGTCATAACTTTCTCGCATAAAATAATCATTGTCTTGAATAAATATCACTAAAACATTACATGAATGGGAAATTTATTTATAAATGTAAGAAGAAACTTGGTGAATATGCTGGTATTTACTTTAACATATATCATAGCGGCCACATCATTATCATTATTATTATTATAACCAATAATAATAATAATCCTAACAAATCTGGAGATTGATAAAGCAAGCAAAAGAAAGAAAAGAAAGCAAGTTGAAGATACTTATTGTTTTAAATTTATATGAAAAAGTGGAAATAAACTTCAAACGAGAAACGTTTTCAATTTTTATTCTTTCTTAAATTAAATTTCCCATTTGAATTTAAATGGAAGTAGGAAAGAAAGTGATTGTTCTATTAGATTAATGATCATTTTTAAATTATATTCATGATATTAAAAGGATTGTATTTATTAAATTCTATTTTTTTTTTTATCATATGAAAAAGTATACCAATAAAATTGCAATTTCAAAATCAATAATGGCTTTAACAAAATACATTAACTCTCTATTCTTAGACAGACCCAGAAAAAATTTAAAATTCTGAACCATTTCCTTCCATAAGAAAATTTCATATTTCCTCGACTACAAATTTTTAATAATTTAGCAGGGTGACTCAAAAGGAAGAAATTTTAACGACGCGGTAAAAAGCACAGAAGTGTGCGCAAAGACACACAAAACAAATAAATCGCATTTTACTGTCATACGAAAACGCGGGCATCAGCAAAAGCTCCCTTTGCTTCCAGAATCGTAAAACTTCTGTCAATTCAATAATCGGATGTCGTAACAGTTCCAAGTCTCTCGTAGTAAAGTTTTTCCGGAAAATGAGATTTACTCAGTCGTTAAATACTTTCCTGCAATTTTACAGCAAACGATATGCGCATCTGTCTAACACAGAAAAGACCTGGGAGACTAAATAAAGCCAACACCGTTCCCGCTTGTAAAATTTATGACAGGGCGACAGAAAAAGTAGCTGAGGCAATCGTTGATCCTGGAAGTTATAAATATTTACCAGTATTGGATTTGAGTTGATTACGTTGCTTCGTAGTAGGTCACTAAAAGGAGGAAGAAGTACAGCAAACCATGGAGACTGCCAAGAGCATTCAAAATTTAGAAATGAAAAGGATTTATTTTTGTTACAGGAATAAATTTATTCATAAAAAAAACTTTATCATGCAAATAAATGATGATTTTATTTAATAACTAAAATCATTTTATGGTGAAATTAAAAACTAATGATGTTTTCCAATTATTGCTGTCGGATAACATATAATATGGTCTTTTAAGAAGTTAGTGAAGCTTGTGTTTCATTAATGTATGCCACTAATAATTCATCGATGGATGATGGTGATGTTCCATTAATATATGACACTAATAGTCCATCGCATAGATGAAATGTGCATTAATGTATGTCATTCATAGTCCACCGATGGATGATGGTGCCCATTAATAATGATGCCCATAATTTATGGTGCCCCACCCCTGTAATGGTGCCCATTTTAATGTATACTACTAATAATCCATCGATGTATGATAATGGCACTTTACTAATAATCCACCGATGTGTGTCAATGGTACTTTTTAATGTATGGATTAACAGTCCAATGATGGATGGTAATATGTCTTTACTAATGTATGCTACTAATTATGTCAAAATCAATCTACTTTAACAAAATTCTTTAACTTTCTATTCTTACTAAAATTTAAAATTCAACCATTTATTCAAAAGAAAATTTAATATTTCCTCGACGGATTTTTGATAATTAAACAGAGTGACTCAAAGGGACAAATTTTAATGGCACTCTACGCAGTAAAGCCACGGATGTGTGCGCAAAGACACTAAAAAAATAATCGATGTATGACAATGGCACAAGCTCTCTTTTCTTGCTGAATCGTAAAATGTGTGATCAATTCTTTAATCGGATGTCAACAGTTCTAAGTCCCTCGTAGTAATTTTGCGGAAAATGTGTTTTAATCTGTCGTTAAATAATTCCTGCACCGATGTATGTCTGTCTGAAAGAAAGACTCTACTAAATAAAGCCACGGATGTTGTAAAATTTATGAGTCTTTACTAATAAAAAGTATGTCAATGGCACTCTACTTGATCCTGGATGGCATAAATATTTACTAGTATTGACCGAGTTGATTATGTTGCTTCTCTGGGTCACTAAAAATCCACGGAAGGAGTAGAGCAAAACCTTGGAGAATCCACCGATGCATTCAAAATTACTTATTAAAATGGACGGATTTGTTTTTTGTTACAGACATAAATATTATTCACCGAACTGTATGTCAATGAAGGACTTTTTATTTAATAACTAAATTCACGGATGACAAAATTAAAAACTAATGAGATATCTTCAAATTATTGCCACCGATAATATATAATATGGGCTTTTTTAAAATTACGGAACCTGTGCTTCATCAATTTATGCCACTAATAATTCATCGATGGATGACAATGATGTTCCATTAATATATGACACTAATAGTCCATCGGATAGATGAAATGTTCATTAATGTATGTCATTCAATAATCCACTGATGGATGATGATGTCAATTAATGTATACTACTAATAATCCACGGATGTGTGATAATGGTCTCTACTAATAATCCACTAATGTATGATAACAGTACTCTACTAATGTATGATATTAACAGTCCAAGGATGGATGGTAATATGCTGCATTAATGTGTGCTACTAATTATCTCCAAAATCAATAATGACTTTAACAAAATACATTAACTCTCTAACTCTTCTGACTTCAGAGAAAATTTAAATTTCTAAGCCATTTCCTTCAAAGAAAGTTTCATATTTCCTCGACTACAAATTTTTAATAATTTAACAGAGTGACTCAAAAGGAAGAAATTTTAACGACGCGGTAAAGCACAGTAATGTGCGCAAAGACACACAAAACAAATAAATCGCATTTTACTGTCATACGAAACGTGGACGTCAGCAGAGCTCCTTTGCTTCCAGAATCGTAAAACTTCTGTCAATTCAATAATCGGATGTCGTAACAGTTCTAAGTCCCTCGCAGTAAAGTTTTCCGGAAAATGAGATTTACTCAGTCGTTAAATACTTTCCTGCAATTTTACAGCAGCGATATGTGCATCTGTCTAAAAAGAAAAGACCTGAGGAGACTAAATAAAGCCAACACCGTTCCCGCTTGTAAAATTTATGAGAGGGCGACAGAAAAAGTAGCCGAGGCAGCCGTTGATCCTGGAAGGCATAAATATTTACTAGTATAGGATTTGAGTTGATTACGTTGCTTCGTAGTGGGTCACTAAAAAGGCTGGAAGGAGGAGAGCAAAAAACCGTGGAGACTGCCAAGAGCATTCAAAATTATACTTATTAGAAATGGAAAGGATTTGTTTTTGTTACAGACATAAATATTATTCATAAAGAACTTGTCATGCAATTGAATGATGGTTTTTATTTAATAACTAATTTCTTTGATGACAAAATTAAAAACTAATGAGATATCTTCAAATTATTGCTGTCAGATAATATATAATATGGGCTTTTTAAGAAGTTAGTGAACCTTGTGCTTCATCAATTTATGCCACTAATAATTCATCGATGGATGATAATGATGTTCCATTAATATATGACACTAATAGTCCATCGCATAGATGAAATGTTCATTAATGTATGTCATTCATAGTCCACTGATGGATGATGATGTCCAATTAATGTATACTACTAATTATCCATGGATGTATGATAACAGTACTCTACTAATGTATGATATTAACAGTCCAAAGAGGGACGGTAATATGCTGCATTAATGTGTGCTGCTAATTATCTCAAAATCAATAATGACTTTAACAAAAATACATTAACTCTCTATTCTTAGACTGAATTTCAGAGAAAATTTAAAATTCTGAGCCATTTCCTTCCCGAAAGTTTCATATTTCCTCGACTACAATTTTTAATAATTTAACCGAGTGACTCAAAAAAGGAAGAAATTTTAACGACGCGGTAAAGCACAGAAGTGTGCGCAAAGACACACAAAAACAAATAAATCGCATTTTACTGTCATACGAAACGCGGACGTCAGCAGAGCTCCCTTTGCTTCCAGAATCGTAAAACTTCTGTCAATTCAATAATCGGATGTCGTAACAGTTCTAAGTCCCTCGCAGTAAAGTTTTCCGGAAAATGAGATTTACTCAGTCGTTAAATACTTTCCTGCAATTTTACAGTAGCGATATGTGCATCTGTCTAAAGGAAAAAAAAGGACCTGGGAGACTAAATAAAGCCAACACCGTTCTCGCTTGTAAAATTTATGAGAGGGCGACAAAAAAGTAGCCGAGGCAATCGTTGATCCTGGAAGCCATAAATATTTACTAGTATTGGATTTGAGTTGATTACGTTCTTTCGTAGTGGGTCACTAAAAGACGAAAGGAGTAGAGTAATGTCAAGTTTTTGTTACAGGAATAAATATTATTCATAAAGAACTTGTCATGCTAATAAATGAAGGTTTTTATTTAAAAACTATATCTTTTTTATGACAAAATTAAAAACTAATGATAGTTTTTCAATTATTGCTGTTAGATATAACGATAAAGTCTTTTATGAACCTTGTGCTTCATTAATGTCTGCCGCTAATAGTTCATCGATGGATAAAAATGATGTAAATGTATGACACTAATAGTCCACCGATGGATGATAGTACTCCATTAATGTTTGTCCCTAATAGTTCACCATATATAGATGATGGTTCTCATTAATGTATTCCATAAATAGTCCACCGATGCATGATAATGGTGTTCCATTCATGAATTCTAGTAATATTCTATGGATGGATGGTAATAGTACTGCATTAATGTATTACTAACAGTCCTCCAATGTATGATAATGAAGAGAGTACTACTTTCTAGGAACAAACTTTCTGCCTTTCATTTTCTTGTTGGTTTCGGAAGAAAACATTACAAACACACACTAGGCAGCCTGATCACGGGTGTGAAAAGCTTTACACGGACAGTCACAATTGCAGCAGAATCTTTTTGTTTCTGCAAGAAGTGACTACAACGAATGTTGCCAACGAATTCGAAACGATATCCTCATGCACTGAGGCTACGAGTTGGGCAGAAAACTGTATACTGCACAACAAAGTAGAATATGCAGTCCTTAATATTCATGTTTAGTAATCTTTTTTTTAAATTTATAATTCAAGTGAGTTGAAAAAGTATTTCATTTACTTACGATGGATCAGAGTGATTGTAGTGGATAAGTTTCTATTCTTCTACCAAACTTTCTTGGTCTTCAACAAACGCAATTGGAACCACTTTAGTTCCATCAACTCTTGATAAAATGTTTTTGTAAAATTCGTTTATAAGTTTTATTACTGCTTGCAATTCATGTTCCCTATATTTTTAAGCGTAAGACAAAGATTCAAAGCTTTTTTAATTTAATGTATAAATTTTGACGCGAGTAAAATTAAAATTTTTTTTTTTTTGCGATTTGAGAGAACGTAATTACACTCATAGTTTTATAACTATAAGTTGTTCTCCAAGTTTAAAGCAATTTCTAATGCATTTTTTTTAGCTTTTCGGTAGAGATTTCAGAATTGTTGTGTTTCTTTATGAAACAGTTATGTTTACTTAAATGAAAAAAATCAGTATGGATACGACAAAAGATTGCATAAGCTCTTTTATGAAAGTAAAAATAATTAAATACAAAAAATATTATCTTTTTATTAAATTGTGTCTAATTTTATAGCGTTTTATAAGTGCAAATAATTGGAGAAAGAATAACGTTACCTTAATAACTTTAAAACCTTTTTTATTATAATTTTACAAAACAATGTTTGCAATTATACTGTCACAATATTTGATTATATTTTCGAATAGATATTTTTATCTTTGCTTTGTTTTTTCTTTATATTTCTTAATTAATGGGACTATATTACGATTTTTTGCTGTTGTTTAATATTCTTGTAGCTCCAGAATTCGGTTGATGTTGCGATATTGCAATATCGTGATTAATATATGTTTCATAACTTGAGAAGCATTTGTACTCTTACACAATTACAAAAATCAACACTTATCGCTACATTTTCAATATATTTTATCGCTTGTGGTATTGTGAAAGACCGTATAACCACGATATTTTATTCGTTCATGTCATTCCATTGAAACAGTCTGTTTACATAAAAATAATAATAAATAAAATATAAAAATAAAAAAAACTTAAATTCGCATGTAGATTTCAGATTATTTTTAATACTTTTCCTAAACGATTATCCTTATCCTTATCCTTCTAACAATTATCCAAATTAACATCCTTGTATAATAAACAAATTTGTTTTCGAGTTGGAGAAATTTTCGATAATGCGACATAAAAAAATATCAAAGGATTTAATGTAAACATATTCAATATTTTAACGTTGTAAAATCGATATCCACCTAGGGCAGGGGTCGTCAACCTGCGGCTCGCGAGCCACATGCGGCTCTTTGGATGTGAAGCTGCGGCTCTTTAGTTCCATACGCAAATCTATTTTATAAAAAAAAAAAAAAAAAAAACATTTAAAAATCGTTCTGCATCGATTAACGAGGATTAGGCACCGATTCTATCTCTCAGCCACTTGTACTCGCTTTTTCACCGCCCCCTCCCCCGTCGCTACTGTCGTCAGCCCATCGGAAGCTTTCGAATGACGCCGTTGTCGGATGTTTCTATGATGTCGGATGATGAAAAACTGCTTCGTGATTTCAAAAACAAACCAGAAATCTTGAAAAAAATCAAAGATTTGCCACTACCCGCTAAAACAGTACAAGATAGAATAGCTAAAATGTCTTCAAATATAACATATTTGCAGGTGGAAGCTATTCAACTCTCATATCACTTGCGACATAAAAGACACGGCAAAATTTGCCCTTTTTGTGAGGTATATGTCTTCCCAAGGTCCAAAAGAAGAACTTCTAGGATTGCTACCGCTCTCGGACACACTAAAGGGAAGATATATTTATGCGAGTACTATTTATTGTTGGCAAGAAAAAAATCTGTGGCTCTTTAAAAACTTTGAAATTTGGTAAATTGTAATTTTTGGCTCTTGCGACTCAAAAGGTTGCCGACCCTGACCTAGGGCATGTTTTCAATCCATGAAAAAAGCTAAGACTGTAGTAACCTTTAGTATTAACCTCTATCGTTAATATCAATAATGTCATTTTTTATAAATTTGTGTTCTGAAACGATTACATAAATCAATTTTTATTAAGTTACAATGTTCAAAGCTTGAAATATGTGATGTTTCAAAAATCGATACTGAAGACAAATGTTTTCAGTACTTGAATTGATTATGAACGATAGTAAGCATGTATAGGCTTCATGCCAATTTTTAATATATTAGAATTATATAGTGGAGCCTGGTAAAATTTCAAATGATATCTTGTTTTTTAAAGAAGTTAATAAATTTATTGGGGCCTGGTGGTAGAGTAGCTAGCTCTCGGGGCCATTGGTTTCGGATTCGAGTCCCGCCAATACCATGGATGTTTATAGTGGTTCGGAATCCACTTTAAAGCTTATCTGGGTCTAATATAACTGTAGAAGGTTGGTCTGAAAACTATATCCCGTAAAAAGAAAGCATCTCGAAAGCATCCGGTTTAGAAATTTGCCAGTAGGGAGACAGCCTTGACCTACCCTGAGGCTGCTGCGCCAATGAAGAAGGTGAATCATATGCTGTTTATTTATATATCGATAACTTTTTCATCTTTTATTTAAATAATGATACATTTTTTCATTTTCAAATTAATTATATAAAATTAGTTAATTGAATTAATTCAAAATATGCAATGATGTTTGTAAAATATTTCACAAACTCATTTCAGTTTTCTAATGATTCAAGACTCCAATCATCATTTTAAACTATTTTTAGCAATAAAAGCAGACATAAATTTGAAAATAGTTTTTTTAGAAATGTTTGTTTAGAAGCATACATTTTTTATAGAAAATTCATAATTTGAAGCTTTTTTTTCCGCCGCCGATGAGTATCATTGTATCGACTCAACATTGTAACGGGTTTGATAGACAGAAACTCTAACACAAACATAAAACTTTATACAGTCGCACACCGTATCTTCATCTCCAGCACATATCACGAGCCGGATCGCACAATGGAAGTAGTAGCAGGAAATGAAAATAAACAACCACAGTACTTCTTTTTTACGAATCCCCGGAAAAAAAAACGTCATTTTATTTATTTATTTTATTTCCAGCCCAACAATGGCTTCGGCTCCAGTACTTGTGGAACCAGTTCACGTTCCAAAAGACACGGTTACGGAACATGATGCTTTCGAGTCGTTCTTCGGCCGAATGCCGAATAAACAAATCAATTCTGGGCGAACGGAAAATATTTTTTGAAATAAAGAACGATAAATCGGCTTTGAAAAAATGTTCAAAATATTTTTCGACTTTATTTTGATCCCAGAAATTCAATAATTCGAACCCAGTATTGCTTCGACGTGTTTTTCATTTTCATTGTCGTATGTTTATTTGATATGAAATATGATAGTTTTTCGGTATGTTTCAATTTTTATTGATAAAAAAGCACTTACTATAAATTTATCGCTTAGTTCTAGGATTTAAATCTTTAATGCAGTTTTGGTTTTTAAAATTTGAGTAATTTAATTTAAATTTTTTAACAGTTTAAATAGGATTGGAATCTGAATTGCAAATCTCAAATCTTTATAATTTTAATAACCAGTTTAGTCAATAAATAATTTTAATTAATCAGTTATTAAACATATTATATTTGCCTAATTATAAAACTAATTATAATAATTATGACACGAATTATATTATTTTAATGTCTAAACATGCTAACATTTGTTTAGGACTAAATGCTGTATAGATCTTTGGGTTTTAAAAGTTTTCAACAGTTTAAATGGGAGTTGAAACTAAATTGCTTTATAATTTTAATAATTAGTTATTATTTTAATGACTAAAGATATCCATTAATATTTGTTTAGAAGGGTCTTAGCTCTACATGGGGTTGCAAAGTTTTTTTAACGGTTTAAATAGGAATGGAACCTAATTTGCAAAGTTCAAGTCCTTATAATTTTAATAATCAATTACGACTATTTAAAGGGCTAAACATATTAATATTTGTTTAGAAGGGACTCAAGACACAAAGTTGTATAGTGCTTTGGGTTTCCAAAGTTTATAACAGTTTAAATATGACTGGAACCTGAATTGCAACGCTCAAATCTTTATAATTTTAATACTCAGTTATATTTACTTTAATGGCTAAACGTATTAATATTTGTTAAGAAGAGGCTTAGGGCGCCATGGTGTATAGCGTTTTGGGTTTCCGAATTTTTCAGTTTAAATAGGAATGGATACTAAATTGCAAAGCTCAAATCTTTATAATTTTAAGAATCTAAACATATATTACTATTATTTTAATGGCTAAACATATTAATATTTAAAAAAATTGGCTTAAGACACCATTATGTATAGTGCTTTGGGTTTTCGAAGATTTTAACAGTTTAAATAGGACTAGAGCCTAAGTTGCAAAATTCAGATCTTTATAATTTTAATAATCATTTATAATTGCTTTTTAATGACTAGACATACTAATATTTGTTTAGAAAGGTCTTGGATGATAGGTCTTAGATGATAGGTCTTAGATATCTCCATGATGTATATAACTTTAGGTTTAACAGAATTTTTTTGTTTAAATAGAACTTGGAACCTAAGTTGTTCTGATCTTTATAATATTAATAATCAATTATAACTGTTTTTTTATTATTAAACATATTAATATTTGTATAGAAGAGGCTTAGGATGCCATGTGTATAGTGCTTTGGGTTTCAAAGTGAGGCAACTAGGTTTGAAACCTACAAAGCCATGTCCAGCCCACAAAGCCAGTTCCCTTAATGCCGAGGATGAGCATATTGAATCAGCAGATAACAAAGTCATTCAATAGGTTTAATAAGGAATATGTTAATCTCTCAGAGACCGCTTTTGGGATCTGTTTATTAAATTGTGTAGGGGTAATAGTTAAAGAACCTCCCTTGATGATACTAAATTTTCTACATATGGGCATTTGAGTAAAAAAATTAATTCATTATCCAAGGACTAGTGGACCAATGAAATCATTAGCATAATGGTATCACCTCATTTGGCAGATAAGAGTGCGCGGCATTTATTAATAAACAACTATATGAATAAAGCATCATTTAATTCATTTTACACTTGGGAAATACACATAAAAGCAAACGAACGCAATTGTATACATTGTAACATAAAACACAAAGAAATAATTGTTGACAATTTTTATTACTTGTTTGACTTTTATATATATATATATATATATATTAGTTTTTTTTTTTTTTTTTTTTTTTTCAATTTTTGTTTACACTCTGGAGAATTCTTATTCTATCTCTTTTAAAAGACTCGTTTCGTATAATTTTCAGTCTAAGACTGCATAAATATCTTTTGATGTATAAAAATAACGACTTGCTTTAAATAAAAGGAAAAGCCTTTTAAACATTTACATTACAGGAAGCTGTTTTCTGCAATTAATTATATCTTAAATCTGCATTTTTTTCTATTCAAAAAATGACCCCTGTTTTTAGTAAAAATTCTCATCACATACCACTTAAGTTTCTTTCTTGAATTGTATAAAATGTCTTTCAAAAGTCATTTCTTTGTTAGAAACATTAAAATATTTTCCAGAGGGAAAAATGGACAGAATAAAGACGAATAAATTTCATTGAGAATATGATTTGTAATGATTCCGATTTATTTGTCAAATTTTATAAACATGAAAAAAAATTTATGAAAAAAATTTATGAATATAATATTTATTTTTCTAATAACATCGATGTTATCATGTTGCTAATATATAAAATAAAAAATAATATACATATAGTACATAAAAATTCCAACTGAATTCTGCTATTCTAATAACTTAATATTAGTATACAAAAATTAAAATTTCATTCAATTGGTAAAAATGTGAAGGTTATGCTTGTTTTTTTGATTTATAATTTATTTATTTATTGAATTTGTACTCTCCTTTATTTATTAAATAAACAATTTATTTAGACTTTTTTTATTAAATTAAAATAAAAAAATGCACTTCACTTATTCATGTAGTCTTTGTCGATTTGTAACAATTTACTATTATCTGAATTTAATGAGTGGTATGAACACATACTTCACATTGAATACCACTTTATATTAAATTTTGATTTTTTTCTTTTAATTGAAAATAATAAATTAATCAAAGTTAGTATATAAAAATTAAAAAATTCCTTTGAATTGTTATCCTTGTTCTTGATTGCTGATTTATTTTTTGCAATTGTACTCTTCTATATTTATTAAATAAACAATTTATTTAGGTAATTTTTTTCATTAAATTAAAAAAAAAACATGCACTGGGTTTACTTATGTAGGCTTTTGGCGATCTGTGAAAATGTACAATTATCTGAATTTAAAGAGTAGTATGAACACATACTTCACATTGATGTGACCTTATATTAAACTGAAAATTATTATGGCTAATAAAGGCCAATATTCTACATTGATTAAGGAAAACATTTTTTTATACAGGGTTAGAGTGATTTTTAAAATAATTAAATATTATATGATGAAGTAAAACAAAATCAACTGCCATTATATATTCTTTTTATTTCAGTTTAGAGTAAACAAGTAATATAAAAAAAAATTTATGTAAATTCTTACTTTTTTTCCCCTATATTTCCGAAAGTCCTTTATAAATAAAGTTGAAATTTTCCTCTTACACCTGGCGCCATCTATTAGTAGATACATACAATTTAAATCTAAAAAAAACTCAAATTAATTAATTTAATTTAATTAAAAAAAAATATTTGGAAAAACTGTATTAAAATTAAGTGCCATCCACTACTAGTTTAAAAAAATGTATTTGAACTTGAGTGGATAAATAAAAAGTATTTTATTAACGATTGAAAATTTGAACAAGATATATATAGGGAGAGTGTGAGCTAATAGTAGGAATTGAAAAATTAGTGAAAGCTAAAATTTTAAATTTGCATTAACGTCAGAAAAATACCGTTCAGACAACACTTTCACCATAAGCATAACAAAAAAATTAGTTTACCATAACCATTCACCATAAGAACCATTATAAAAATTAATTTTAAGATTAAATTAGCTTAAGACTCATTTGTTTTTATAGATAACATAATAAATAATGGCTTTTAATCAGTTAATGAAAACGATTTATCATTTTTAAAAATATTAATAAAAGCAATTGTGCAATGACGACTAATAAATAAACTCATGAAAAAAGAAACATAAAAGAAACACAGAAACATAAAACTCTTATCTAAGTAATTAACTTCCTTTTTTAACATTTTTTTTGATTTTTTTTTTTTTTTAATCTGGATATATCATAAATATTTTATGCATTAAAAAGGTGGGTTTTTATTGAAGCATTACTGAATTAGCATCATTTAATAACTAAATTAATGTCTTTTATTAAGAAATACTGACTTAATTTATAATTATATAATATGTCATTTCTCAATAAAATAAATTGAAATTACTATTTAAAAGTAAAAATAATCAATACGTTTTTATTTTATTTATAATATGAGTCATAATTATTCGTGTAACTACTTAAAAATAAAAAAAAAAAAATATCATTTAATATTTTAATGTAATATGTTTATTGATGTTAAATAACATGTATGTTATATATTAGTAGTTGTTATTAGTTTAAAAAAAAGATTTTATCTCTAGATAGATTTATTTGTATTCGAGAAATGTTAAAAAAAATTTATCTTATTATAGAGCTTAATCATTGTGTTTTCATATCTGCAATTAAGTTTTTCAATATAATTTAGAACAAAGGATATATATTTTAACTAAAATGTAATTTAAAGAATGTATTTAAAAATAATCTGATAATTTTATGTATTTATATGCTATTTTTCTGCTTATATACTAGTTTGTATTCGAACCAAGATGATAAATTTACGTTTCATCAGTAATCAAAGAACAATGTTTTCATTCATTTTAAATGTCAAATGTTATTTTGTAGATACAACACAAGAATAAATACATTCACTGGAACTTATTTAACGATTAGCGTATTTCAAAATCTTCCTTAAAATGACAATTTGTAAAATTATAACAGTTCGTAGAAATAAAATTTTCTTTTGAACAAATTTCCTACAAAACATTTTTTTTTATAACCTTCTTTTCGAATATTAGAAAAAAAGATGCAATTTTTTTTTATTTTAAAAATTTTCCTCGACTTGTGGCTCAGTGGCAACCAGCGCCACTTCATCGCCAGATCAATCATTAGAATAGAGGTTAGTCCACTAGCGGCTTTGTTGTAGACATTGTTTCAAAAAAAAAGACAAGGAGACTCGATGGCTTTTGGAATGTTCAGCATCTTGCCTCGTGAGTCGGACTACCTGGTGAAAGTTTTCTTGATTTTCTCCCATACGATACACAAATGAGTGGGTAGTTCCCCCTAAATTAGAGTAATTTCCCCTATGCCGTCCTTCTTCAGCTTCAAGGAGCCAAGTCTATATACAGGTGCTCCGTCACAACATTAGTTGCCCTCCCTTTTTCTCTCCTTCTATGAGACCATATAGGTTTCTTGGACTTGGTCTAGATGTTGCTGTCTACCAAGTGGGATAAGAAAAAAAAAATAAAAATGCAGCTAAAAACAGATCCACATAAGTTACAGCTAAATTATGAATCCTAGAAATCAAATAAAAAAAAAACTTTGTATTTTATATTAACAAACCATTGTGATCCATAAAAGAAATGGTTTTTAATCGTATGTTAGATAATCCAGTTATTTGTAATGCAGTATTCAAAATAAATGTACAATTTAATACACAAAGGACTTTTTTTCCCCGTAATTTTAGTTCCACTTTATGTCCCTTGGAAAAATTTGCAATTTCCTCAACAAAACACGCGATTACTGTATATATTTTTCGCTTAAATATTACTTCGCGTGATTTTTACTCGAATCGAGAAGAAAGGCTGCTGAATTTCTGAAATTATTCGGTTGTCTTCAAAATTCCCACACCATGAATTATTGATTCGAAATTCGAACAAAATGTGGTTCCTACTGTGGGGCAAAACACGATGCTAAAATTACGAATATTATTTCTCATTCATGGGTATGTTAAAAATTCAAACTTGTAAATGTTTGTATTTTTCTTGTAGGATTTGAGACTCGAGGAAACAAGAATAATTATCACACTTTCATTTAGAAGCTGATTTATTCTTCTTAGAGTACATTAGAAAAAAAAAACTCATTCGATGTTTCTTAAATGCAAACATACTTTGGTAATGAGATGAAAATCAAACTTCTGGGATTACTTAAAACTTTGGCCACCATAAATTGTATTTTATGAGAAATCCCATCTGCTTGTAAAAGCTTTTTCTTTATGACTGTCTTAGGTAATTAATTACCTGGAAGGTGGTTTGTTAGATTTTCAAGTTCGTGCTAATTTCAGTAATTGTTAATCCTATATGTATTAATCTTTTGCAAAATTTTCAATTAATTATATTTTTTAAGATGAATTTTTAACAATGTAGGCCACTTTATAAAAAGTGCACAAAGATCAAATATACAGACAGATTGTTCATAATTTCTTTTAGAATTTTTAAAAAATAATATAATTAATAAACCATTTTAATTTAAACGTTTCCCTGATTAGGTTAAAGATGTATGTTTTTGTTTTTGACATATCATTTTGCATCCACTAATGCCTTACTCGTGTCTCAATGGTAACGTGCGCCTCTGGTGAGCATGAGGGCGCAGGTGCATGTCATTGGCGGATTTGTTATAGACACTGTTTTCAAAAAACGAGGAGATTCAATGGCGTTTGCGATATTAAGCATCTTGCCTCATTAGTCGGAATACCTGGTGGGAATTTTCTCGGGTTTTGAAAGGTAGCGCTAGGTAGTTTCCCTAAAAGTCCTCTCGGACAGTACCGCCGTCCTTCTTCAGTGATACGGAGCCAAGCCAGACTTCTACCTAAGGGTGCTCCATCACAACAAAAGATGCCCCCTCCCTTCGTTTCTGCCAGGAGACCACATGGGTTCTTGAACTTGGTATAGATTTTGCTATTTACCAAAATAATAATAATAATAATCCTTTAAATAATTCCCTATTGTTTTCGTAATAAAGTTTTTATCTTAGCACTTTATCCCGATTTTATTAACCTCAAAAGCGGGGAGTAATAAATCAGATCCTTTTAAAGAGTTGATGGTAAAACAGTTTAACACATGGTAACACAGAGTTTTAGTAGAAAAAATAAATTCATTCATTACTTAAATACATATAAATTCCTTTTTTTTTTAATAACTTTTTGATCGTAATATTTTCAAAATATGTTTTAAAAGATTAGTGCGATAACGTAGGCTACAAGGCCGGTGGAAATTGTTAAACAAGCTTAAAAGAGCATATTTTAATAGAGTCGCTAAAACGATGCAAAATTAAGAATGCATTTTTGTCGGAATACGAATATTAATTAACGCAACTTAAATAATTTTACAACTCGAATAACAATGAAAGTAATAAATATAATAAAATACTAGCCGTTTGCTATGGGTTTCTTAGAGTTAATAATCAGAAAAGTCATGGACATTGTCTTGCAAATAGGATTAAAATATACTTAATACTTAATTTGAAAACTTATTTTGAAAAATGTAAACATTATTTCCTTGTACAAATTAATATGCTTAGTAATAATAAAAAAATTTCAATGGAAGGAAGTGGGCGTAAATTAAAATTTTGAATATGGCTACTTTTAATCCGACTTTGGTACAAAAATTCCCTTTAAGCATAACTAGATTAAACAACATTTCATTGTTCTGAAATTATCGTTGCATAAATAAATAAAAATAAATTATTTGTCGTAATATTTAATTATAATAAATACTATATATAATATTATTAATAACGTCACATATTTGATCAGCATTCATTTTCTTCTGTCTTCTGAATTTTGTCAAGTAATTGGTATAAGTTTTGTAGTATCTTGATCAGGTTTTTAAAAAACAGAAATAATTTCTTAAAAATCAACGAATAATTTATTAATATTGAAATATCAAAATATTTTTATAAGTAACGAATCACATATCTTTATTAATGATGAATTTCAATTCGAGTGCCTAGTGCTCTGGCACTCAATGCAAACAGGGTTCGAGTTCCGGAGGTGCCATAGATATTTGTAGTGGTTCGAAATCCATTTTAAACGATAGGTCCCGATCTAATATGACTATAGAGCATAGGGTTCTTGCGTATCCTGCCCCGTAAAAAGAAAACATCGAAATTTGCCAGTAAGCAATCGTCCTTGGCCCACCATGGGGCTGTTGCGCCAAGTAAGAAGAAATTTTAATTGTTTTACACTGCTTTAATATTAATTTTAATATTGACGGATACAAGATATAAAATTTAGAAACATAAATATAAATAAAAAAGTAAGATAAAAATTTATGTAGAATATTATGCAAAAAAAGGATTATCCATTATATTTCAGCACTGTTATTACGTTCCAACTTTTGAAATGCCCATATATAATGACATCTAACGTTAGTTGTGATTAATGTTTTCATTTTACCATAATTATTTTCATAGGGCTTTTATTCTTTTCATTTTTCTGGAATTTACTTATTTACAAACACTATCTTTTGAGGTAACCCTTAAAAAAAATACGTGATGTAAAAAAAAAAAAAAAAGGCATCTTTATAAAGCATTGTCAGAAGACTTTTCTACTAACAAATCCTTAAAATACTTTATATACCTAATCTAATCAAATCGTTTCACAAAGCATCTCCTTTCATTTTGCTACTCCCCAATCTTCCACCATTCCTGAGCTTTTTATCATCTCATGTTACTTTCTTCTTTCCCGTCCATGGAAGGAAATCTTTTGCTGGTTGCAACAGAATACCTCCTTCGTCATGGCAGAATAATTACGCTGCAATGGTACCGATAAATCAGCCCACGAAGCCTTGTAATAATCAGCGGGAAAAGCCAGAGCTGCGTCCCAAAGTCTGGTGGTTCTGATGTATGGCCTCATAAGGTGAAAGAAGCCCAAAGTTTTATAGCGGGCAGAAAACAACAAGGGGGAAAATCTGTCTGTGATGCCGGAAGAATTATATTGACCTTTCATGGAGCCAAAGAGTGCTTATAGCGTGACAAGATAATCATTCTATTATGGTAATGCAATAGAAGAACGGTATAATCTCACAGAAGATAGAGCCTATCTGACATTTTGATTGGTATTGGTAATGCAAGGGGTTGGTCGGTATACATGTGATACACATTGTGATTGCATGTGAAATGTTGTTTTTTTTATATTGTATGATGTAAGTTGTAAATAATTTCTGGACAAATGCATTAAGGGGTGAATTCTAATTATGTTTTCATTTGTTAAAATCTAAATTGATAATGTTTCTCAAATGATAACAATTTTTTTTTTTTAACTTTAAGTCTAATAAATGTAAATTCAGGTCAAGATAATTTGTTTCATTTGGATATTTTTAAAGCAAATTATGTTGAAACAAGTTGATATTTTAACAATATTTACGAATTTTGTAATTGGCATAAAAGTCTGATTAATAATTATAAATACTAATTTGTTTAAATTTATAACAAAGTAACTCGCTTGTCTAAATGTTTTTGACAAACTAGTTTGTCTAAATGTTTTTGATAATATATTTAGACAAACTAGTTACTCATTTTGCCTCACCCTGGATTAACGCATTTGTCCAGAAATTATCAATTTATTATATATTATCAAAAACATTTGTCCAGAAATTATTATTATATATTATCAAAAACATTTTTACCGTTTTTACAGTATAATTGCTATTTTTAATATGTTCTCAAGGTGCTTAACATGTGTTTCCAACTATATTTTTCGTGTATTTTCTCTTCTCTGAAATAGCTGCTCAAGATGCAATTACTTCCTAATAGCAATCATGATTGCGAGAGATACTTTTTTCTTGGATATATCTTATACCATAAAGAATTTCTGTCAATTTTTTTTTAAAATTGCGTTTCAGGTTGCATTAGCTCTTTAGCATTTGAAAAGTAAGAAGTAATATGTTTGTGTCAACTGAAAATGGAATCACAAATATTACGAATATTGATGTTATTTTCCCTGAAATATTAAAGCGTGCTTTCAAAAGGAAGAAGACATTTATTTCGTTTTTTTTATAACATGTCAGCTTGATGTATCAAAATGCATAAAACTGGTTGCTTATTTTGATATCGCCATAGTTTCAGTACCATTTTTGAAAGTTTTAATAGTTTGGAACACTGTATGGATCAGTTTGTTTCATCTTGAAAAGCCGTATTTAATTCGTTTAAATAAAAATCAAGTGTACTAAAAATGACAAAATGTGAGAGTCGGTTTTCATCATGAAAGTTTTGACAAAACTTTTTTAATACATAAACTACTTGAATTCATTTCTCGCGCCATAAAATCTTTTAACGTTTTATCTCTACAACCGTTTTTATTTTCGAAAAGTAAATAAAATTTTTTATTAGATAACATCCATAAATTTAAGAAATTCCTGGAATTGGCGATGATTTAATCCGTTGGTTTGTATGAAATTTACAACTTCTGTGAAAAACATTTGGTAATGGGTCTTTATGAAATTTAGAAGCTTTTTATTTTAATCTTGTTGACAGTTTGCCTGACCTCATCCTTCTGAAAATCTTTTGTTTCCAACTTTTTGTAAGACGCCATCTATTTTTACCTGGATGTCATCCATTGATGTAATAGATACTGATTTAACAGAAAAACGCTTAAAAAGTATATTCCCATTGCTCATGTTGAATTCTTGATTTAATTGCGTCTTTTAATGATACTGAAAAAGTTATTTCTTTAGTGATAATATGTTCATCAGGAATACTTATAATGAAAATTGCCAACTGAGTTGCTTTATCACCTTTGGATAGTAAAAAGTAGCAAACAAGAGTGCAAATGCATCATTTATTATGTTAAGAAGGGACTACTGGCTTGGAAAGAAATATTGAATAAATAAAATTAATTAAAAAATGATATGGATGTTTCATTACAAAATAATGTATTAAATATAAAAATTCACTCCTTAAAAAGTAATAACATGTTAATAGTTAATTTGTATTACAACAATATTTGTGTTTGTTGTTAATTACATAAGTGTTAATGGCATTTTTATCTGCAATCCAATGAAATTTTATGTTGAGTCGTATCCATAACCGTCTTGAAGGGCGGATTGCAAGAACCTGATAAATGGCATTTATAAGGTAGTAAGGTAAAGGGACCTGATGGTCAAGTGACTAGAGTTGCGGCACTCAGGCTTTGGACTCTCGAGTCCAGGTTGTGTCATGGATGTTTGCAGTGGTTCGAAATCCACTCTAAATCACAGGTCCCAGTCTAATATGACTGTATAGCTTGGACATAGGGCTGAAAATTCAACCCCATAAAAAGAAAACATATCATGTCTCGAAATCCGTAAGTAGGCAGACGGACTTGATCCACGATGGGCTGTTGCACCAATGAAGAAGGTTGGTTTGTCGCTCTACGGTCATTTTGTGCACACTTTAGGCTAATAAGACCGTGACCTGCAGTTTAACGTGAATTCTGAATCCCAAACAAACATCCGTGCCACAGCCAGAATTCGAACCTGAATCCTGAGTCGCAGGACGGTACAGGTATGATGCCAAAGCCGCATTTAATAAAGAAGAAGATAATAAATAAGAATTATCTTAGGAATCTTATCTCTTCTCTCTTATTAAATACAAAATGTTTAATATGGATGTAGTTTTAAATAAGTTTAGCAAAAACGTCTACAATTGCAATTATTAAAAATTTTTATTTAAAATAAACATTAAATATTTCTATTGTACAAAATATCTGAACCTTTCAGGAAAAAAAAAATATTGATTTTTCTTTTGCGAAGTTTTTCAATAGTAACTCGTAAATTTTAACAAAGTCAGCTTCTATGTACTTAATAAATTAAATGAAGTACTTTGAAAAATAATATTGAACTTGCTGTTAATGTGATTAAAAATAAAGATAACAAAAACCCTTCACTCAATACATTTTGAAAATTATTTTCCTTTTTTTTTTTTTTTTTAACTGCTCTTCTCGTTTCTGTTTCCGCTGTAATTGATTGGTTTTCGATACGCTCTATTAATCCCGCGAAAGCTTTGTTCGAAAATTCTTTCGGCCTTTAACAATTCGATTTCTTTCAATCTGATCATCCACCCTTATTCATTTTTAAGCATTTGGCTTTTTGAAAAAAAAAAAAAAAAAAATTCAAAATTTGCATTGGTTATTTTTACCGATTAACGATTTCTTTTTTTATCATTAATCATTCCTTATCTGCAGAATTCTTTTTTTCTTCACTTGTTGGGTTTTCGAATGTTATACTTCTTATCTGTTGTACCGGTGTACAGTTATAAATTGAAATGAAAAGATTTCGTTCTTTAAACGGATTTAAAGGAAAACATTTGCTGTGCATACGATCATTAATAAAAATAATATATTCGATTGCTGATTTGCAAATTTTATTGAGTAAATTCTGTGACATATTAAAAAGTCATTTTAAAAATATTCTTTCAATTCTTCTATTTGAATTTTGAAATAAATTCATTTAAAAAAATTATAAAATTCCTTTCATAATTTCAGTTTTGGTTTCAAATTTAGAAAACAGTACCCCGAGAAAATAATATCATAAATTAATAGTTGGATGGAATTGGCTTGTGACATCATATGCTATAAAGACTATTAATTACATTGCCATTTCAATAATATAACCATGCTTCCTTCTACCCACTGGCAACAGCGCCAGTTGTAGCGTTTAGAAGAAATTGCCAGTTGGCCTCGAGACTCTCACCCGAAGTATAACGCAACCTGAAAAACCTTTAGTTTATCGTCTCTCATCCCGAGAGAAAATATATTTAGAACATCCCGGCTCATTAGTTGGCCTTTGACTCTCCCGGAGAGGAAGTATATTTCGCGCACCCAACGCGTAGCCGAGTATCCGGGTTTTCGGCTTAGAAGTGAGTTCTTCAACGGATCTGTAATTATCTGTCTTTAAATGTGTTAAATATTGCACGCCTCTAATTGTATTCACGGATGTTTGTGTAAATAAAGCCGTGCTTTCTCAAACATGTGCCTCAAGTATTTTGTTACAATCTGGCTGTTCAACATTACAATAGGGTATTTTTTTGAATGACGATAGATAAGTTATGCGGATTAACATGCTCTATTTTCTTGGGAAAGTATGTAGGTATTTTCTAAAGATTGAGTTTATTAAAAATAATATCTTTTTGTCCACTTTTTTATTGTACGTCTGGAATTTGTTGTATTAACACTGAAACAAAAAGTCATGGGATACCTCTTAATATCGTGTCGGCCCTCTCAAACATGACGTGTCATGGACTCAACAAGTCGTTGAAGTCTTCTGCAGGAATATTGTTGTCTCAATAGACGTCCATAATTGTGAAAGCTTGATGGTGCAATTTGGGCACAACAGACCTTATGATGTCCCATAAATAGGGATTCATGTCGGGCGATCTAGGTGGCCAGAATGACGTTCTTCAAATAATCGCGAACAGTACAGTTGTCATCCATAAAAATCCCATCGTGGATTAACTGCATGATCTTTATTCTCAATGGGTCAAGTCCATGTCATGAAAAACAGTATTTTCAGTGCCTTGCTTTTGGGTCCATCCCGTTTATTGAAATTGATATGGAGGCACCTTCATCTAGACCAAACGTATGCTCAGAAAAAGCGATGTCGTTCTAAAAATAAAGAAAGCCAAATTTCTCCGCACAGTTCTTCCCCTTCTTGTACGTCCCACATTTTTTTATTTGACGCAGTGTTGCTTCTCTGTTAGAATTTACGTCTGTCTCTGTCGTTAAGTGCAGGCGGTAACTGATAAAAATTTATATTGGCAATGTTGGATTAATGTTGCTTTTCCGAAATGACACACCCATTATAAAGTAATATCATCACGTCAAAACCTCTTCACATGGAACAGAAATTATTTTATACCTGTTCTACGCGATGCTAAATGACTTTAATTTTTTTTTTCAAATCTTTAAGAAAAAAAAGTACTTTTCTGGATAACAATAAATATATTTGAAGCGTAAATAGTTTAAACAGAAATAAATTCAAATACATTCAATCATTTTATTCAGTGTTTTCGTATAATCGAAAATGTTTTCTTCTTAAACTCTGCTACAAATTTTCTTAGTGGAAATATATCAGAGTTTTAAATGGAAATACTTTTTTTTACTTATAAGTTAAAAAAAGAAAAACTCTTTGAAGATACTAAGCAAAACAAATGTTTAATATTCGTCATACATCAGAAATATTCAAGTCATTTGTGCCTACATTTCCAAATGTAGCTTCATGAAAACAATTTACGGAGATAGTAATATTGCTTAGAAGATGCAGCATTTCGTAACGCAAATACATCAGACAAAAATCACTTGTAATGCACAATACATATAAGAGGGTACCTTTTTACAAACCACGGCAATCCACTGAGTATAAATTGAGCCATTTGTGGTCATTGAAATTCCTTTGAGGGACTGTATATTCATAGAGAAGCTCTATTTTATGATGCATCTTTTCATAGTGAATGAAAAGTATTCATTTTTTACGATTTCGAATTTTTTTTTTTTTTTTTTTGAAAATGTTTTAATTTTTAATTTTTTAAGTAATTTATCTCTAGCTTATACAGAAATAAAAACAAGTAATATTAAAAAAAAAAAAAAAAAAAATTAAGTCAATTCCTACTTTTTTTTTTTTTTTTACTCTATTGCAGAAAGTTCTTTATAAATAATTTTCATTCATTTTTTTAAGTTTATCTGGCGCCATCTATTGGTGGATATATGCAACTTAAATCTAAAAAAAAAAAAAAAAAAAAAACTAAAATGAATTTATTAAATTTAATGAATGAATTAATATTTGAAAAACTGTATGAACATTAAAGTGTCATTCACTACAAGTTCAAAAAATGTATTTGAACAAGATATATATAGGGAGAGTGTGAGATAATAGAAGGAATTGAATAAATAAGAAGTTATTACAAAAGTATATCCGTGGTACTGGGATTTGATTGGCCGAGTGGCTAGCTCTCTGGCTCTCGGTACCACAGGTTTCGGGTTCGAGTTCCGGTGGTGCCATGGATGGTTGTAGCAGTTCGAATCCACTTTAAATCGTAGTTCCCAGTCTAGTAGCATCGTAGAGAGTTGTGGGGGGTAGTGTTACTCGTGTGCGTAAGATATCTTCAAGCTACACGTGTGCCCTGGGTAGTGGAGTAACAGCGTTCGTCGAGTACAGCCCACACGACATGCCTTCTTCAAGGTTAGCTTGTATTGGGTTGTTCACAGGGAAATGGTCAACATGACCCAGTCCTCGACGTATTTCAAAAATATATATATCTACAGTACTGAAAAATGATATTAACGAAATTGTATAAACTAACAAAATTCTATATTCTGTATTTCTCTTTACGAACTGATGTAGATGGCTGATACAATAGGTTTCAATGGTTTTTTCATGGTTAAATAACTGTAAATGATAAGATATTTTGGAGATCAAACTTTTTTTGACAATCAGAAATCCAATTAGGCATAGTTATCATGGTGAAGTATTTAAAAAAAAACTAACCATTGTCACTTTTTGATTGTTCTTGTCATTTCCATTTGAGGATAATTAGCTCCCAGTGCCAAAGGTTTCGGGTTCGAGTCTCGGCGGTGTCATGGATGTTTTTAGTGGTTGAGGCATCCACTTTAGGCCATAGATCTCGGTATAATATGACTGTTTAGCGTAGGGCTAACCACCGTAATTCGCATAAAGTCAGCATCACGGAGCCGAGTCAGACTTCTACCTACGGGAGCTCCATCCCAACAGAAGCTGCTCCCCCTTCCTTTCCATCCTTCCATGAGACCACATGGATTTTTGGACTTGATCTAGATGTTGGCTTCTACCAAGTGGGATAAGAAATTTAAAAAAAAAAAATTCAATTCGATTATTGTTTTTAAAAATATAGATTCAAATTTTACTCGCTAATACCTTATATAATATCGATATGTATGATAAAATCTTACAATTACTTGAAATAGAAACTTTATATCTTAACCATGAGATAAATCGTAAACTCATTAACTTAACGAGTAATGAAATATTTCACGGAGTTTTTAAATATATAACTAAGTGGAACCTTATATAGAATATGGTATCAAAATGTCATAATATCATTTTCTATATAAAAATAAATTATTTCAAATAACTATCGAGTTTCATGAATGTATTAAAATGTTAATTTAAAATACGGCATTATAACATTTGAATTATTCATCTCGTGAAATATTCGATAAACCCTATACATGTACAAATAGCAATAATTTTTTTTTTCACAATTAGATAATGATATACAGATACAGACTTTTATCTCCTTTTCACATGTAATTACGGTTATGTTTCGCATTGCTTGAACTTAACCCAGCCTTTCTATTATGATTTATTCAATAGTATAAAAATAGTTTAGACTTATACAATTAGTTAGGTTTTATTACTTAGTTATATTAGTTAGGCTTATTACTGGATATGGTTAACAATTTTGAAAAATGCCTCTGTTCATTTCGATTTAAGAAATAACAGTAGAATGGTGTTAATAAATCATGAAATGAGATAACAGAAAAGAAAAAAGTAACATTGAAAAATTACTTATAAAAGTAGTGATAGAGTTCACACTAACATTTTTCAGTTAGAGAAATCAAATTGTAAAAATATAGGTTTTTAAATATGTGTTCATAAGATAGGAATAGATATTATTTTAAAATTAAAAAAAAATCGAATCTAGTAATAATTAGATTCAAATATATATTATTAGAGGAGGTAAATTCCCTTTGAAAATGTGATGTTAAATTGTTGTATTCCTGTTTCTTTCTTTTTTTTTTTTGTTATGAAAAGAGAAATTATTAATTTATTAAATGTAGCAGTTGATCCAAAAAAATTTTTCATTCGATTTGTAATAACTATTATTTTTTATGTGTGTTATCTCAAATTGTAGAAAATAAAATTTAAAAATGATAGGTAAATGTATTTTGTAATCTATATGAAAAAATTGAATATATAGATCTATCATTTAATTGCATTAATATTTTAAATATTTAAAAAGAAAATATCACCAAAATCACAAAAAAAAAAAAATTAAAAGCAGTAGTAGAACTACATTATTTCTGAATAAATTATATAAAATATTAGTTCAGTATACACATTACAAATTTTCTTAAACTGTTTCTGTAGCTAACAATTTTATTCCTAATTTTCATTTTTATGTAAATATTATCATCATTTAACTTTTGATGAAAATATTTACATATTATATAACGTTTTTCAATAAAAATTTAATTAGAGAATTTAATGGTTTAAATAGATTCCAATTTATAGACCGTTTTCTAATAAAAAAGTGAATAATAATTGTTTGAGACTTTTATCTAAACATACAAATACAGAAGAAAAGTTGAAAAATTATATTAAATATCATTACACTATCTTTTGTAATCAGGTCTTTTATTCTCACATTAGTATGGTTCAACAATTTCTGAGTTGTCGAGGGAAATTGTCTTCAGGAGGACATTCAAGGATAATCTTTGTACATGTTGTACTTGGAAAAAACCTTAAAAATTCTATGTAATAATCAACTTTAGAGTCAATTTCTCACATGTCTCAGTGTCATCGAAAGTTACTTTGTTTCTGAATTAAATCATTGAAGTCTTTCGCATATATTTTCACAAGAACCTCGAATATGTTGTCACAATTTCCTCATATTGGAATCAAACCCTCGTCTTCTAACACATTAGTTGCCTGATGGCCAATTGTACAGCTCTGGCCGTTGGTAAAAACAGGTTCGAATCATGGCGGCGACATGGATGTTTTCGTGGTTCGATTCTATGTTAAACTTTAGGTCCCGGTCTAATTAGACCAAAATATGCACAAAATGACCGTAGAGCGAAAAGCCAAACCAAGCAAATTTAACACACCAACCTACTACAGTTACCGTCGGACCGCATTTGGGTCACTACAATGATTTTAGTTTGAATTTCTTATCTGTTCAGCATTCAGCAGGGCGTTAAATTCGGCGAGTAACTTCATAGATAACCCTCCTTAATCTTGACATCTCGTTTATGGCTTCAACGCGAAAACTCGTCCCTTTTTATTCCATGCTTAAAGTAAGATTACTTCCACTTTTCTTTGCAAAATGCAGAGGATTGTTTGGCCCCATTTAACCACCCGCCTTCGTGTGGGTGGGGGGGATTCGGTTGCGGCATTTTTTTCATCTGATAAGTTTCTCGAAAAAACGCATTTCTAATGCCCAATTGCTCGCTGGATGGGAAAAACTGAAAATGCTTCGGATATATCATTCTCCTAGAGGAATCACTGTTGGTGATATCTTTAGGAAGTGAATGCTAGTGGTTTTTGTTGAACTTGTTTTTGTGGAAAATCAGTTTGGTAAATCTAGAAGATTAAATGAAACTGGAAGGACTCATTTTACTATAAATAGAAAAAAAGTAGCTAAATTTTAATGTATTAAACAATTACAGTTATGTGTTTTTCAGAATTATAAACATTGTTGAATGCACATTAACCAAAACTGGACCTTGTTTCACTAAACAACATCAACCAATCTTTCAGACTTATAAAATGTTTAGAAGAATGTTATATTCTATTTATGGCAAAAAAATTTTCTAAAATAGGTAATTGTTAAGGGTGATAACTTATGTTTCTCCAACTACTGAGATTTTTAAGAATTTTTCAAACCTGTAAAACGATATTTTCGTGTGCATAAGGCACTCAAAAAAATTAATTACTTTTGTTCCTTTAAAGATGGCGGAATTATTTAACAATAGAGTGGGTTGCGCATAAATTATATAAGATCCACATTTTCCTAGAGGAATATTTTTATTCGAGTAGTGACAACTGCAATTTAAGAACAAATGGTGCATCTGTTAGAAGCTTGTTCTATTGTTAAAGTGCATATAGCAGTACGTTTTTTTTATGTGTACATTATGCCTAATGAATCTATTTGTTTGGGGGCTAACAGTAAATTATCGATTATATATGGGCTCCATACAATGTTTAAAAGTAGTATTGCTTCATTTTTTAAAAAATGTAAGTAATTAATAGAATCAATTTGAATCATTTCATCAGTTGAAAGACAGCTTCACAGACATGACTGATGCAAAACTATGAAAGGCCAACAACAATAAACCCAATAGACAACGCATTCAGGTGGAAGATATGTTTCTTTTAAGTGTTTGACTATTGCATGCATTATGTATTAAAATGGGGAATGACTTTGGGATTGTTTATTATTATGGTCCATCATCAATTGGATTACCGTTAAAATTCCTAGCTCAATAAATGAGCACGATTTTGATTTCTTCTGGGTTATAACAAGTTTCATAAACCCGTCAAGCAAATTTCATAGCTGTTCGCCAGCGATGACGTTCATAGCCAATGTCTTTTTACGATTCTAAAATAATTGTATATATCAAACTTATGCAGAATAGCATAATCATTAATTTGATAACAATGAGTCATTCATTCGAAATACTTTTTGAGCAAATGAAATACAAAAAGTATGGAAAGTTAAGCAGATATATTGTCCTCTTTCTCAGCAATACAACACATCACAAAGGCATACTCAGTGAAGCCTTGTTTCCCACCTTTCGATGAAAAATTGCATGTAGCCCTGACAGTATTTAGTGTACAATCCTGATATAGCATTTTTGCTGTTTTACGTTTATGTTAATCTTAAAAAAACATGTGGGTGGAGACTAGCATGTCAATGTTGACGGGTTCAGTCATTTCTCAATGATAGTTCCATGACCGAAGATGGATTAATATTTATCATCATGGCATTACAGCAGCTTGGTTATTATGCTGAGAAATAGGCTTGGTGTAAAAGTACATTTTATAGTACATCTGAATTAATGTTTTCTTTTCTGCATTATTCATTTTCATTTTTTAACGCTCATTATACCTTCGTATGAAGTTCAGTAATAAAAGATACAGAATTCAGAAAGACGAGCTATTATATGTCTATCAATTTATCTTTACCTCAAATATCTAAGCAAATACTGATAATTATTTAATACTTATACTTATTAAATTAATTAACTATTTGATGTTACGATTACTTAAGTCGGTGGTAGACAGTTCAAGAATTTGGAGCTGAAATTGATCCAGTAGTGTTCTAACGACTAAAAGAAGAATAAATTGAAAATTTAAATTTTCATTTTTTAAAATTATTCCATTACTTCTATTGCAATATGTTTCCTGGTACATCAGGAAGCTAAATTATATCTACTTAAAAAGAAATGATTGGTAGCCTTTTTTTTGTGGCATTTCTTAATTTGAATATAAATCAAGTAATGAGAGCACTATTTCGGATAAATCAACTCTGTTGCGTTGTTTCCGCAATTTAGAAGAAACATCTGCTTATTTATTGGTAAATGAGAATTTGCATTTCTTCATATCGTATTAATAGATTACTTGAATTTCCTTTTATTTGAGTTATATGAGAAAAAAAAATTAATTTATGTTACTCATAATGAAAACCATGAAACATACTCATGCTGCCAACATGATAATGATGAAATATATTTCCAAAACACTTTAGTTTACTAATTTTAGAATCACTTGCTGTGATGACCTCCTTCGAAACAACTCCAACCAAACATACAGTGTAATCATTACAATGTCAATGTAGTAATTAGATTATAAAAAATAAAGTTTAAATATTTATTAAACTATTCACACGCATTATATAGATCCTAATATTAGTATTTATGTACAACTGGCCAAAATTCTCAATATATCATCACACGAAACTATGGTGGTCAGTAAGCGAAGGTAATTCCCTGTCTCAAAATAGACGTCGAGAATTGGGCCTCGGATCGCTCTTAACTCACTTTATTCCTCCCTACGTGCCCAGAGAGATTAATTTGTGACCCTATTTGAGTCTACATATGTCCAAACTATCTTTTCTATTTGGAAGTTGCTTCGGGCTCTCCTCCACCCTTTTCACGGATTTAGTTAGAGAAACGGAACATTAACTGTAGCCCAAAAGTTATTATCCCTGATGGACTCCGAACTTTATCGCGTTTTATTTATCTTCGCTGGGATTCTTTGTACCAGCTTACATGTATGCATACCAGTTTGTTTTTCTTTTAAATTTGAACTTTCTATCAAAACTTATTTTGTTTTTAAGTAAGAAATATGCATCATGTTGACCTTAATCTATGAAAATCTTTTCCTTAAAACCAAAAATATCGCCCTTGCTTCATCTTTAAAAATAAACCATAATGTTCATTTTTCATGTCAGCATTTTTTGTTTAGAAAGTCTTTCATGTCAGATTCATAGTATATAAAATAAGCGAAATAAATAAAAATAATGTGATAGAACTCCACTTATTCATTTATACTATTGAGATTTAACCGCTTTGACAGATTAAATTCAAATTTTATACGCCATTTTTTACATTTTCCATACTTTTATCAGAACATTGGATTAAACGAAACTATGTGTATAATTTTGACCATCATTGTCCTAATAAATTAAAAAATATATTTAATGACTATAACTATATATTTTTAAGAACGATATTAAGAATTATATTTAAAAAAAAATTATTTAAGATTAATTCATGATAAATACAGAAACTAATTTATAATAAAGTTGGGAAGATTTTTGAATTATAAGGGCCGCATGTAATAACTGTAATTTGTTCATTGGATGCAAGGAAAGTAAAAGAATACTTAAAGGCATCGTGTAATATGTAATAAAAGAAAGGAAAATATATACACATCAATGGTGAATATGTGAAATTGTTTGATTTTATAAGTGTTTTTGTATTTTTTGTAAATACAGAACAATATAAATAAGTTGCGTGTTTTTTAGTTGACAGTTTCTTAATATCCACATATCTTTAAACCTTTAGTTACATTTATATGTTGATCCAATTAGGCTTGTGTATTTTAATGCATTTACTTCATCGGAAGGAAATTAATTTAATTTTTTAAATAAAATAAAATGTCTTTTGGAAACTTAATAAAATGCGAAATTATTTTTTTAAAACACACATTTGAACTAACTAACTTCTTGACAGTTAATGAATTTGAAACTCAACACATGAAGAAATAACATGGAATAAGTAACATGGGCAGCTTTCTTTCAAGATATCGCTTTACTGACGAACATTATCTCCTAGCTGACGATGTATTAGAAAACAACAAATTAAATGTTTTATAATTAGACCCGTAGCAATTCTATATTTTTTTAATCTTTCATCAGTAGTTTAATGTTTCAATTGCGTAACATAACGGATTTTTAAAAATGAAATTAACATATGAGGAGATGGGAAGCAAGAAAAGCAAATGAAGGCAATGATCTTTAAATTTTTTTCTTTAACAGTCAGTCCTACACCCACAGTCCCAATGTTAAAAATAAAAGAGGCAATCGCATTTGCAAACAAATTAATAGATCATTTATTGTAATTATCATATTTTTAGAAATTCTAACAGATCTATGATGAATAAAAAATGCGTGTTCTTATATCCAATAAAAGGACATTTTTGTCATGTAAAAAAGTAAAGAATTTCTGTAGCAAGTAAACAATGCAGTACAATTTTATTGATTCTTTAAATGTTGGAAACTAAAACATATTTTTAACATATATCGATGTTCTAACATATATTAGCAAGTGAAATATCCAATCTTGTCAATGCTATTAAAATATGCTGTATTATTATTAAGCAATAGTATAATATATAAAGAACAAAAAAATTGTCTGTCAATAAAGACGCTTTTATATAAGTCTGTTTAAACCCAGTTCATAAGCAGAGAAAACTAAATTCTTGTTTTATAAAACCCTTATTAAGGCTATTTTTGGTCCCATGGTTCTGAAATTTAGACTTTTTCATGATATGATGAGGCCCAATATTGGTATATTTGAGCGGAAGACATTAAGAGCTATTCTTGGAGGGTGTTAGGAAAAGTGATTGTTGGGTGGGGTACAACGCATAAATTTATAAATGCTATAAAAACCCATATAATATAAAATTCATTAAGATCAAGAGATTAAACTGGGAGTTCAAATATTTAGAACGAATGATTTAAACTCTGTAAAAAGGCTTGTTTTAGCAAAGTCACAGTGACAAAGAGGTGAGGACGACCCAAGTTGCGATGGATACACGCAGTTGGAGTTTTGCTCTGCAAGATAGGGAAGTCGGAAGATTAATTGTCACCCAGCATTGTATGGGAAATGTCTTCAAAGAAAACTAGATCTACTCTGGGCTGTCGTGCTATTGATGATGATGGGTACAATATATAAAAAATTTCTTTTAAAATATTAAAAAAAAATGTGACTAGCCATGCATACCTACATTTTTCTCTATCTTTATACAATATATATATTTATGAGAATAATTTAAAAAAAAAAGTATTTTTGTGTGTTTATCAGGGGAACGTATCTATATTTATCGTAATTTTATCGGGGAAACTTTTTAATGAACTGAAATAATAGATAAACAAAATGGTGAAATGTCATAAAATTCTTATGTGTAATGCGCATATTCATCTTCGACACATAGTCTAAAAGCCAATTTATAAAATTTGCAATATTTAAAATTTCGAGTGCTTATACATAAATATATTTGATTTCTTTCAAGCCACAAAAATATTTCTATACTTTTCTCACGCCACTAAGGGTGTCAAAAAGCGCCATTCTTCTGCTGCGACATGCTGCAAAAGCGACTTACAGTCCCTAAGTATCTCCCTCACGAAAAAGTATTTTCGAAAACCTTTCGAAAACTACCGATGGAAAAATTCTCACAACCTTTTTAAAAGCCATCCATGGTCATTATGCTGCTACAGCCATTTTCTGTGTAGTACGGGTCGCAACGCTGCAGCACGTGGGACAAAAATCATCCTGGTGGAAAATACTAGAAAGAAGTAAAATGGATTAATAGAAGAAGATCTGGGTCGCTTTCATCATTCCTGGAACGCCATTCTTCAGACCTTTGTCTCACCCGGGACATTTTATTATCTGCGACTTTTCTCATACGTCTTTTGATTTCACATGAAGTGGAAAGCAAATGTTTGTTTCCTACAAAGAGAAAAGAGTAATCATTTGGGTTGTGTTTGGAAGAGGTGTGTTGGATGGTTGATGGACTTGAGACACGTAGCAAAAGGTTTGGGATTTTGAAACAATTCTGCTGAAGATTTAGAGAATGTTCTTTGGAAATCGTACTTTACTTTACTACATTGGGAATAAAAGGGTACTTTATTAAAAATATTTCTGCCACTATATTTGCATTGTGGCTTATACAAAAGTGTTGTCATACCATATAATTTAAATTAATATCGCGAAGCTGTGTTATTGGAGAAAGTATATATATGTGAGGCAAATTATTTATTTTGAAAAAGAACTAGTATATAGAAAATATTATAATAAAATAAAAAATTTTGCATTTGAATTTTTAATATTTCATAATAATATGTAAAAAATTCAGAGCAATTTTGCAGCACTATAATAATATGTGCTATTTATTTTCTTTTAAAAACTCATAACAAATTTGCTTATGATTGTTTTAAATTTCTGAAGCATTTTTTTAAAAGCATTGTAATAACGTGTGTATAAGCAATACGTAGCT